>SCDZ01000523.1:0-49369 GCA_004143845.1 Drosophila lacertosa | reverse complement strand
GTATCGTTTGTAAAATTTGGAAAACTGGAAGGGTTTCAAATCCAGTTTTGAAAGTGGTGAAGTGCGGCACTACTATTATTTTTTGCACAACTGTATATCTCAACACCTATAACAGGTAAGTAAAGTTTCTATTAAATGAACTTGTTTTCGTCTTAGAGTAGAGAGATAATTTACATTAACGACATTCCAAATTGACAAATTGACAACGATTTTTATGATCATACTGATCGAGAATCTTTATAGATAATTTGGTGTCGTATATAACTTTTGAACATATTGATGGAGGAATATATAAAATCAATTAAGAGTGAGAGACTTCCATTTAGTAGATAAACTGTGTAGAAGAAGAAGAACAAAAATATATTTATCAAGTAGGAACATTCTGAAGTTGAATTCTGGAATAGTATCAAGGATCGACATGCTTAGAAAGATTCCTGATTGAGCGAACAGAGAATTGAAAATGTCTAAAGCGAATCGGGTATTAATGCTGATCAAGAATATATAGTATATATGTATTTAAATAAAATGACTCTATTTAACTCTTACACACAGTAATATTATAGCTTAATTATTCATTTTCAACATCTTCAGGGCTTAAAAGCTCTGTTCCTTTCAAAATTTAGTTTACACAAAAATGTAAATATTTTTCTGTTGTACAAAAGTACGAGATTGGGGTTCCAAAGAACATACATATAGGGTTTGATTTAATGCACACGCTAGTAAATTCATTACACTTTCACAGTAACGTGGAATAAATTATAATAAAAGTCGAGGTGAGTACGTGAAGACCAGAAGCAGAAGACAGAAAACAGCTAAACGAATTAGCCGTAAACCCCAACGTAATCAGCTAAATTAATAGCTGTGGCAACCGCCAAGAAGAAGCTGTGGCCCAAAACAGTTGCGGCTGCCGAGATCAAAGTAATTAATTATAATAATTAAAAACTTTTGAAAGCCGTGCGCCAAACTCGACAGCCAGCGAAAATGGCAAAAACTTTTCAACTTCTGCATGAGGAAGGGGTTGCCTGCTAATGGATACCTTCACACTTGCCCAAAAAGAGGGTATATACTCACATATATCAAGTATGAGTAGTAGAAAAGATACTTAAGTAAGCTAAATATGCTTATTTGCAAGATATTTGTTTTTAGCCAACTTAAAAGCGAACTAAGTGAATGAGTTGTATGAAAAGACACATGAATAAGTTATGTCTTAAATTGAGCCTAGTTTGACCATTGTACATGTGTGTACGTTTAAAGGTGGTGTCATTCCGTCGCGACATTTAAGTTGTTTTATTGCATACGCCGTTAGGTAATGCAGTTCTGTAAGGATTGCAACAGAGCGAAAGAGAGAGGCTCTGCTGCTGAGTGAGTACTGATCGCGAACTGTAGAAGAGAGACAGAGACAGATACACAATCTTAAGTGCAAAGTAGGATTGTGAAATAGAATTAGGCGCTGAGAGTGTTAGTTCGAATTGCGACGCGAAAAGAAGCGGAACTTGTTATGCTTAATTATACAAAAGAATCGATAATCATAGATATGTAATTAAGTTCGGTTTATTTTTTCCAAATATTAAATACTCTGCTATATTTATGAGCACTCTCTGCTATATTTTGTGAGTATTTCTGTCAAAAGATGAAAAAGAAGGAGTCCAAATGTAAGAGCGTCGTTTTTTTGTGCTATAATGCTTACATTCCAGGCTTTCCAAAAAGATATAATTTGAAAATCTGGAAGGATCTACTATTCAATTGCACACAGTTATTTATTTTTGAATGCAAAAAAGCTTTATTTCCGCTAGATCTAATGGGTATTTGTAAGTCGCGCAAGTTCTTGGCTCGCTCCAAACTTAGCAGAGAGCTGCTAACCTTTTATGAGTGCGTGTACCTGTTGAGAGTTGCGGCCAATTCCCCAAGCAAATAACATATTCATATCTTGTCGTGGCTTTCGCATCTTTTGATTTACATGCTAAGGCTGCAACCCTTCGTAGTTGTAGTTGTCAACTCGGCACTACTCGTGCTTTTAATCAGCGCTAACAGCCAGCGGAGGTAGTTCGTGCTTAGGCTTCAGCTGTTCCGCTACGTTGAGCAATTGGCGCCGACTGCCACGCCCACCAGCCCAACGCGCCCACTTGTCATTGTTTGTGCGCAGCGGAGCAGGCTGTGCACTTTTTGCGAGATTAAACACGGGATGCAATCAACTAAAGTGACTGCCAGCAACAGAAAGAGAGAGAGAGAGAGTGGGAGAGCACTTAGTGACGCCCTCTTGAATGACCTTCAATAGAAAAACAAATGCAATTTGTGGCTGCGAATTTGAGTTCTTCATTTACACACACATCAACAAATCAACAGGCCAAGTTACTAAAAGTTAGTTGAAGTTAGGACCTTAATTACGTGGATAGACGATGCTCGTGGGAGTGACCTTCAGCTGGCCATCGCGGGTGATGGTGCCATGGGTCTCTTGGTATTTCTGATTGCCATAGGCGTCCATGGTGCTGCTGAAGGTGACAACGGAGCCGATGGGGTTGGCATTAGAGCCGGTGGACTGGGCTCCATAGCTGGCCGCCGCGGGTCTGTTGTAGCTGGACGAGGAGGAGTCGTCGCCAAAGCGCTGTGCAATGTCAACGACAGGTCTGTAAGGAAGAGTAAGTTTATGATCGCATTCACTTAAATTGAGTTCCGTTTTACGCACTGTGCAATATGCTGATAGGTTCCTCCGCTGACACTGGAACCATCTTCGCGCTGCACGCTGTGGCTGCTGAAGACGACGCTGCCACCGCCCGACGAGGACGACGACGATGAGGACGAGGATGAGCTGACCACCTGGCGGCGCAGGCGTCTCAGCAGGCGACCACTGACCGGATGCAGGTTCGACTGATGACCCTCGGAGTCCAACGTGAAGAACGCACGGGGCACAAATTGACCAGCATCTGTAAGATTTAAATGAGTTTTGTTAATAAAACAATTCAACTTTCAGTTAGGAACACAGAGAATAGGAAAGGCTTAAAGTGTCCTGCTTGTATAAGTATTGGATTAAATTAAAAATATACATATATGTTATATTTTTTATACATTCTCAGATGCTTTCTTCTATCTGTTGCATACAATTGTATAAAATCATTATGTTCTTTTAATGTATACTATTTAAATAATATTTATAAAAATAGGCTCAGGTCAAACATATTTCATGAAATTTGACTTCGATTGTCTTATTTATCAATTTTTATTTGATGTTGTTGTTTATAATAACAGAATAATTAAATCCTTTTTAAAAAATAATATAATATATGATGCACACATTTGTAACCCTTTTTGTTTTTTATTTAGGTTATATTTGTTGGAAAGGATTTAATTATTCTGCTATTATATACAATAACTTAAATTAAACTTAACTTTCGAATTCAATTTAGTCTCTTGTCTAAGCTGTACTAAATTTGTATAAAATTAATATTATTTTTTTAATGTATATTAATTAAGTAATATTTATAAAAAGACTTTCAAGTCAAAATTAATTAATCACTTTTATTTTAATTCTGTTAGTCATCAACTAATAAAAGAAACAGTATTCAAACCCGTGAAGAGAAATTCATGTTTATAACTGTTAAATATAACTTGTTACTTTCGTATTAAAAACCATTTTTTTATGTTTAATTTTGTTGAGGCTTTTAAACCAAAGAAAAAACCTTCTTAAAGCGCGTACCCTAGTCGGGTATGCCAGACTAATCTTCACCCAGCTTAAACTGTTAACTACGGTAAAATACATTTGTATTCCCTTTTATTTTCTTATACCAATAATCACATTAAAATGGTATTCTTAAAACACTTTTAAGCTTATTGTCTGATCTTTATAAAGTTTCCAAGACTTAAGTAACAAATAGATTAAACATATAAAAAATCGATGAATTACTTGTTAATTATTTCATTAATTAATTATTAATCGATGTAAAACTTTTGCAAGTCTGATTCCGTTCTGCTTTATCATCTGGTTATTAGGTTTAAATTTACTAGAAGTGGGCAGCTTAAATATGGAAAGATTCCAGGCTTTGTTTATAAAATTACTATTTCTTGTTGGGATATACTCTTTCCAACTTTTTTTAAGATCAGAGTATTACGTTGTTGGTCTCATTCGACTTCATATGTTTAGATGAGCACAAAAGAATATTCCAATATATGAACATCAGCACGGAGCTGTGTGAAGGGTATTTTCTAGTCGAGCACTCCTGACTAAGGCTTGCTGGCTATTTTTTTTCCATGGCTTTTTGTTCAAGAGTCTATTTAATAAGATATACACACATGTAGCTATATTTAAATCTTAAATCAACACAAAAATATATTCGACTAAATTGAGTTTAACTTTTAAGCAATACAAAAAAGTATCTTTCCACAGTATACTAATGTAGTTATTATATAAAATTAAGCTTGGCAGATGCTTAATTTTTTTGTATCACAGACATTTGCATACACGTCTTCAAAGGCGCTAATGACGAATAAAATAAAGCTGAAGTTGATAATAACAATCGTTGAGTTTGTTTTCTAATAACCCAAACGCGTTCTTAACAGACGATGATGTAATTGCGACATTGAATCGCTTAAAAAAAGCTTTGGCAGATTCGCTCTCAGCTGAGATGACGCACTAATCACAGTAATCATTATCAGGTCGGAGTACTTACCGGAAGCGGCGTTGGCCACGGCGAACAGGGCGAGAGCGAGAGCGAAGACGAGGGCGTACTTCATGATGTTAGTTAAATCCACAGAGGAGTGTTGTTTATCTGCGTGTTCACAAGCACAAGTTTAGTCAAGATGATGATGATGATGATGATGATCGTAGTTCACTCACACAAAACGAAAGACTTAGGCAACGAACACGGAGCGATGCGAACGGTAGCAGATAAGGTTCAAAAATGACTAAACTTACGACGCCGATGCTGGCGCCTTTTATATGGAAATTTTCAACGCGCTGACGTAGTGCGAAAACCAGAAGAAGAAGCAGAAGAAGAAGAAGAAGAAGCAGTCGAAAACAAAAGAACACCAAGTAATAAAAATAAAGAATTTCTTGCTTGATTCATCTGCAAGAGAACGAGAATTAAGCAAAATTAACTAAAGCTGATTCACAGTAACTATTAAATAAAAATAGTTTTAATTTCTCTCAAAAACAACACATTTAAATAGTAGCATGATAATGAAGAAAACTTGCAAAACTAGATCTGAGGGAATCTGAGGCGTCGGTTAGTGTGGAATATTCGGGGGGATTTTGACAAACTCGATTTGTTTGTTTTCGTTTATACTCGATTCGTTATTATTCATCCAAAACTTGCTCAGGGCTACGTCAGTTGCGCCCATCCACGTGAATCTCTCTCAATTGTGTGTTTTCTCGTGTTCGGCTCGAAAGCTGCTTTGTATTTTGGCCAAGTGTAGCTCTTGTGGCTTAAGTGCCGAATTTTATTTTCGCTGACCTTATTCGTGTATTTTCAACCTTCTTTAACTTCGGCCAATAACCTCGTTCTGTGCTTTTAATACTGTTTATAAAGTACTGAAGATCTAAAGATCTTTTAACTTACCTCAAATTTTGGCTAGATTTTTGTGGAGAGTTCGCTTCCTAATTTGAATTTGTATATTTATTTTGCCTAAGCTGTTTTTCCAGTTGCCAATTTGGTAAACACGAACACAAACTAATTAATAAATCGATTTAAATGTTTGCGACATTAAATACCCAATGAATACCCAAATTAAGTAAATTCATAATTCTATATTTGCATATCAATTTGTTATACAATATGCAAATATCACAAATGTGTGCAACGGTAAAGCTACTCTGTATCTGTATAAAATACGAGAATGACCGACTTAAATATACCACGCACTCATGCCTCAAAAGAGAAGCATTTTCGACAGACGTTCTCTGTTCCTATCTGCAAAATGTCTAAAATGCATAAATACCCTCTAATAAATTCTGCAAATTCATCAAACCAATAAATTGTTAAAAATTTAATTATTCTTTTTACTTAGGTGTATTTTTGCTATACAATAAAATATAAGTTTACGACTCTAGCTCTTAAACAGTTAATTAATTTGAATTTAAAATATCTTGAAATCAATATTTATTGATATTCAAGAAACGGTGGCATGAAAATGGAATATATTGGAAATTGTCTAATTATTGACTCTACAAAAAAATAACGCTAATATGTCAATTGTGAATTTTGTATTTTGTTATATGCCAAAGCTGCCCAGCTCTCTCTCTCTCTCCCTCTCTCTCTCTCTCTCTCTCTAACGTCGCTCTAAGCATTGAACGTTTTCGATGTTCTCTTTTGATCGCTTAATTGTAGGCAGCTGCATTTTGCATAGCTGCAAGTAAACATAACCTAAAATAAAACTAAATGACTTTAATTGCAACAGATAATTAAAAAAGATATTAGCTAAACAATTGCACAAAATTCAATATTTTACTCGATGATTTCAAAAGAATTTATAGTTCATTTAGAATCATTAAGGAACACATTTTGTAATTTTTGATATACTCTAAAACTAAAAAACTAAATAAATTAAGTTGTCTAATTCTTCAATTTTTTTTAAAACCAGTATTCCCTTAGCTATTTTAATTGAGTGCGAGGTATAAAAACAAACAGTTGTTGCTCTAGACGTCAATTAAAATCCGCAAACCAGATTAAATGCATATTCATTTGAAAGACTTCAAACTTTCTGCGTCTGCTCAACTTAATTTTATTTCGCCGCTTTTGAAGCTAGAGATTTGCAATTTTAAATAAAAACTCGTGCCCACGTCTGAGAAAGTGTTAGGTTTTTTTTTTAAAATATGTTCACTAGGGGCGTGACATGAAGTTTTAAGTAGACAACTTTATAAGAAAAGTTGCCAAGCACCAAGAAATATAACAATATAGAGTTCATAAGTCAATACCTCATCCTGACTGTAATTCATAGATGTACATCACCCCAAAATTCCCTTAAACCCATTGTTTAGCTAATAAGCTTTTTTATTAACTATTGCAATTAGTACAAAAGTATATTTCCGAATTTAAAGTTTTATTATCGTAGCGATGCGCGATGCAGCTGACGAGACAATAACGAAATTGAATAAAAGCAAAAGGGCGTAAGCACCGAAAACGGTCAATGCTTAGATCAAAGAGAGAGAAAGCGAGAGCAAAACGGTAGTTGAGAGAGCGTGGGCAGCTTGGCCGTGATTACAACAACTCAAGCTTAGCATAAAGCAACTAGAATGCGGACAGTGGGCAGCGCAAACAAATTATACAATAAAGTGCGTTACTTTAAGCTGCACCACTGACTATTAAATATGTTATTTTAATTATATAAGTTAAGCGGCTGCGTGACCCGACACCCATTATTAATTATATGGTATAAAATGCCTTAACGGGTTAACCAATATTAACAGCACGTCATCAAATCAACAATGAACCAAATAACTTAATAGGGTGTAACCGAATACACAATATTCGTTCATAGTATAAAAATAATAAAACATTTTTAGTCAGGCGTTCTTATTTCTAGTGTTAAAACAAACATAAATTAGTCAGTAGAATAAGTTGAATTTGAAAGTTAGTAATAACAGTAACAGTAATTATAAATTATATATAAAAAATTATATAAAGTAAAAGTAGATTAATCGAAAACATATTTGAATTGCTTGGGATTTTAATCTAGATATTTTCTGACACCAATCCAAACTTTCGCGTTATGTAGTTCCACCATCAAACTAACAAACCAATAATAATTTATATTCAACAAAATCATCAATTAAAAATCTTAAACTTTGAAGCAAAGCTTCAAAAGCAACGTCATCGACAAATCAAATTAATTAGTCAACAAAAATAAACAATCGTTAAAAACAGTTTAAAATTCCTGAAAAAAACAGTTGTCAGTCTTAGCATGATGCGATCTAGAGATCCCAATAATTGCTATCATCTTTATCTCGGGTAAGGCAAAAACTCTTTTACCACATTAACTATTCTGTGACAAAATGCATCTTAGTAATTATGATTATGATTAATCTTTAACACTTGTAAACAAATGTTTATACTGACGTCATAATAGCATTTTTGTATAATGAATGAAAAATTTATTGTTTTTTGTTGCAAAATGATAGAATTAAAAAAAAATGATAGAAGTAAAAATAAAGATTAGGCAATTTTTTTAGACTAGCAAAAATATCATGCATAATTATTATGAGGCGGGAGAGGGGAACAGGGCATGTCTAAAAATGTATGTATAAATGGAGATATTTTGATTAAATCGATTTGCAACTTAACACTTTACCTGGTGACGGAAGGTATAAAAAATCATATATTTAGGTAAAGGTATAGGTTGTGGAATAAGTATAAGTATAGTTCATTATTTTTGTTGGATGTCATAAAAAATAAATGATTAAGGATTAATAATCGCTCAAAGATCGCTCAATGATAAGGCTGGCATTTCCCATATTGTGTGTGGAGTGACGAAGAAGAAGAAGCACATCCCACAGAATAAGGAACCCAAATGTTTATATTTGTGAAAGCGGCTAAAAAGGATGTTTAAAGATGCCTACAAAGTATTTGCAGACCAAATATGCTATCCTTAAGCAATTAAGCAAGATAAACCAAAATATTTCACAGTTTGGTTAGATTAAATTATATATATATGTATATATATGTATATATATTTAAATACATAGATGTCGGGTCACGTAGCCCATTAATTTAGACATATAAAATAACATATTCAATAGTCAGGGATGCAGTTTAAAGAAGCACACTTTTACTGTATAAATTGTTTGCGCTGCCCACTGTACTTATTCTAGTTGCTTCTATGCTAAGCAGGAGTTATTGTTGTTTTAATCACGGCCAAGCTGCCCACGCTCTCTCATCTACTTACTCTCTTTGTCGCTCTAAGCATTGAACGTTTTCGGTGCAATGCCGTTATTCACACATGCATATATAATGCAACAACTATTGAAGCAGGATTAGATGCCTAATAGAAATCCAAATACTTACGAATTTCGTATAAGTTAAGCATGTTTTTAAAATTTGTGCACGTTTATGGCAAAAGATTAAATAAAAAACGTTTTGGCGAAAAGGTGACTGGGCAGTTTTTCCAGCTCACCCCGCAAAAATGACGCCCATATTTTCCCTCTTTGTTTTTTAAGGGAAAACATAGAAAAAAAAAACGATTTATTATTTGCAGTTGAGAACTGCGAGGCACATTAATCATTTGTGTCCGAGATGTGGACACTGGCGAATATTTCGACAACATTGCGGGGCTTGCCAAAAAACTTTTCGATGCGGCAACGTGTTGAAATTACAAAAATGCTCTACAACGTGTTAAAAAGCGGGCTTAGAAAAAACCAAAATAAAATATTTCATTCACACAGAGACAAACGGCGCAAATTTCCTCTGAGAATAGATTCGTTTGTGCGGAGACAGACGGCACGAAACAAAAAAAAAGAAGAGCAGGACTCTGACGAGAGGGCGTCTGCCTTGGTCCTTGGGCTCAAGGTGATTACGTTTGACAGCCGACCTGGGACAAAAGCCTGGACATCTACGGGACATGGGTACTAAGTGCAAGCCTCCAAATTCGACGTGCCGAAATTGGCTTTGCGATTGTGATTTATTGGCTTCTTCGAATATTACCAACACCACCCACAATTTACACCTCCTAGTCGCACACTTTTAATTGCAGTGTAATAATTGCAATCTAACTGCAATTAAAATTGTGATTCACATAATTTAAATGGAAATTTACTTTAGATTTATCTTTAGCTTATTCTTAAAATCCCAATTAACTGTAAACAAACAAAACCAGTTCTCAAAAAATTAACTTTATTTTACTATTAAAGGCTGAAAAAGCACCGAGTTATAATTACATTTATACTAAATTAATGAAACATTTAAACAATCAAGTTAGTTATAAAGTGCTTGGACAAGATATTGTGACTTTATCATGGAATCAAGGAAACTTATAAAAATTATATAATTTTAACTATTAAATAATATATATTATATAATTATAATTATTATTATATTCACAAACATACATTTGCAAAAACAACCAATATTTATATACAATTTGAATATGTAAAAAAATAATTTTTAAATCGGTTCTTAAACTAAATTAAAGCTTAATCAAAATTAGAACAAGGCTTAAGTTAAGTCCAAGTAGGAATACCATTATTAATATTGCTGTCGCGTTACGTAGTTGCTTAATATTCACATAAATTCAGTAATGAGGTAAACTGTTTAACGATCAGCATTTTTACTGCTTTAATTGTTTGTACTGCCCACTGTTCTCTGTCAAAGTACCTTATCTACTTATAC
Organism: Drosophila lacertosa; assembly: GCA_004143845.1. NCBI lineage: Eukaryota > Metazoa > Arthropoda > Insecta > Diptera > Drosophilidae > Drosophila > Drosophila lacertosa. The sequence goes on along the minus strand of SCDZ01000523.1, from coordinate 39,059 downwards.
TCATCAGCAGCCGTCTGCTAAATAGTTGTAAATGCTGTCAAGCTGTCCACGCTCTCTCTTATTTCTCTCTCTTTCAGCTCTTCTCCCATTCTTGTAATCGCTTGTCGCTCTAAGCATTGAACGTTTTCGATGTTTTCGTTTCTAAGTTCAGTCAAAATGATCGCTTAATTGTAGGCAGCTGCATTTTGCATAGCAGCAAATAAACATAACCTAAAATCAAACTAAATGACTTTAAATGCAACAGCTAATTTAAAAAGATATTACCTTAACAGTGAAATAATTTAAAGTTAATTTAAAATAATTAGGTAACGCATTCAAATTTTACAGTAATATAAACTTATTAACTATCGCAATCAATATATCTATTCAATCAATAATAAACACTTATATTTAAAGTGACAAAGATTAAAGTTTATAGATTCACATATAAAAGCTTTTGCAATTGGGCTTCGAATATTTAAGTTATTATATTTAATTGTAGATAACTATATGTACTATATATAAATTTAAATTAAAAACTAATTAGAAACAGACAATTTCGCAAGTTAATTTCAATTTCATTTTTAATTCAACTTTTTATTCGCCTGAGCTGTAAATACTGTCAACAACAAAATAATATAAATAACATAATAATAATAAATGTTAGAGTCTATACCAAAAAAGTTCCCTCAAAGATTCCTTTAAGTTTTTTATTAGAGATTGAAAGCCAATCAATCAAATAAAATTTATGCTCTAAAACCCCAGTAAAAAAATAAAATTATGCTGTGGAAAGCACAAATTGATTTTCGATGTTTTGCTAAAAACAGAATTGACTAAAACGCGTCAAAATTTGTAGTTGTCAGCTGGTGAATTGAATTGCAAAAGGACAGCGAGCGTGAGAGAGATAGCTGCAAATGTGGTCAGCTGGTGGAGAGGAACCCAGTTAGAGATGGGTTTCAGCTGGAATCGTCACGCACTTTGCTGATTTCTCTGGTGATTTTTGCAATCAGAAAATGTGCACAAAATAATGCATGGCGGCCGGGACATGATTAGTGCCTCGTCCACAATATGAATACCAAGTGCCAGGACCAAGTCTACTGCCAAGTAACCAAGTCCAGAGAAATGTTGTCTTTCAGGGAAACACTCCAAATTAAAATATAATGAATGCGGCACAAAGCCGAATTGTGTCTTTTGTCTGCCACATGCTACGTGCTGGTCAAACTGAAACACAGTGAGGTAAGTGAAATACGCGAATCGCATAAAGTACATAAATAACAAAGGCTCACACTACTTACAGTTAGTTTCTCTATCAGTTTGAAGTTGCCTTTCTACTGATTGCCCTTGCTCAACAAACTTCAATTTTGAAGACAATCCTAGTTAGGTTTAACTTTAAGTTTCATATCAGAAATTTTTAGATTAATCAAAAGAAAAAAAAAATTGTACCTATAAAAGACAACTACGAAGATTGAAGCCATGCCACAGGAATCTGAAGATAGCCAGTAAGAGTTGGTAACAAATATTAATTAAGAAACAAAAAGAAACTAATTTAAATTACTTTTAAATTATTCTCCTTACCAATGAACTTAGAATATGGCTTAGTTTTTGGTTCATTACATATAATAAGAATATTTTAGTAGGAAGTGCCCTATAAGGAAATAACCCAAAGCTCAGTTGGCAGCTGACTAAAATTCATTTAGCGTACGAGTAAAGAGTTGAGTTGAGGAAGGAAATTTATTTGATCAACATATATAAATTTAAATGACAAATATTTAACTGGTTTATTATATATATATTATTGGCATTTGGTTTATTATTTATACTATTTATTTAGACTGGATTGCTTAATGGAAAGATACCCTGGATCAAGTGTATTATCGAGAACAAAATATAATAACTTTTCAAATTCTTACTTTTATATAATATGCAGCATAAATTAGTCAAAGGACCAAGTTAAATTCTAAAGTTAGCTTAAAATTTTAATTTAAGTTCTTTATAAAAACATAGCAAATAAATCCTTTCCAAACAATAAAACAAACCAGATATGCAAAGGAAACTAGTCGACAGGAAGATACACTGCAACCAGAGTGTAATCTATCTTTTCTTTATAAGATAATTGCTAACCAATATATACATATATGTATATCTGAAGTGGAACGGAACCTACATTTGTCTAAATACCAGTAATAATCGATATTGAGGAAATATAATATATAAATAAATATATATCACAATCTATAGATAAAAGCGTTAGTCTCTAGCTTATATGTATTAATATCGCTGAGTTTAAACAGAATATAAAAAATGAAATAGTGGAAGATTTGGAAACAAAATATAGCATAATCTTAAGATACCAAAGGGCTTATTCGATATTACTTGTTGTCCTGTTTAAAAATATGTATGTAAGTTAAACAAGAGACTTTGATTTAATTCCAATAATCAACTCACTACTAAGAGCATAATTTAATTTAATTATAGCTAGGCCTATGTCCAAAACGAGCCAAGTGAAACTTTTGGTGCCGTTATGTTATATGCAAAATATGTTTTGCTTCTATGTGCAATTTTAAAAACATTGTTATGCCAGAATAAACTAATAGAAAATACAACAAACATTGTCAGATCAATAAATCAGAGTAAAGTTAAGTAGAAAAAAATACAATTGTTAAGTCTATAAGAATATGAAAGGAGCTATTATTGATAACAATCGATTTGGTTACACTTTAATGGCATATGTCAGATATATATATATGTATATGCTTGTTTTTATCTGCGATTGGGCCATGTTTGTGTGCCTGGGAAAGGCAAATAATGCCATTTTGCAACTGGCACACGCCCCGAAATAATTGCATCCGCCCAGGAAGCTGTGCACGGAACAAGCATCCTTGCTTCCTTCCTTCCTTCCATCCGTCCGGTATCATCCGCAATTTTCACGCCCACTTTGTTTGATGATGACAAATCTAGTTGCGTGTTTGCCGATTTGCGACGTTTATCGAGGCCAACCCCGTCGAACTCCCCTCGCTGGCATAATTATGTTTATTTTCAGATACTGCTCCCGGGCTCATTTAGGTCACGTGGCGCTCGCCGGGCCCGAGATCGGGAACGAGCGGCACGTGCTAATCGGCGGTTGCATGTTCGCGTCTCCAGCCCTCGCTCGCCCCTTTTCCGGTACAAGCCCGATAATTGAAATCGCGAGCCCAATTGCGGAATCGAAATGGCTTCATTTAAGTGACCATTCCAAAAGTAGCTGCATCCTTGCTCAGCTCCAACCATAAAGAGCCACACACGCACTGTTCGCTGGTCGAGTAATAAGCACTTAGCTGATTGTCTTGGCCAATTTACATATATTATTTGGCAGCCTTTTTATAAGTCATTTTAATGTTTGGGAGTTGCTTCTCTTGACTAAGACTTCATTTCATTTTGTAAGTCCCATGGTTCAAAGGCGTATTAAAAGTGGCTTTTAAGCAAACTTTACTTTCATTTATCGACAATATAAAAGAAAGATTCATTACGGAAACTGAACGCATTAAAAATGGGTTTGCACATATATTTTTAATAATAAAAACACGGATATAGTTGCCCGTTGTTTTCACAATCAAATTAGGCCAAACTTTAAGCATTCGTCTTTAGCGATCGCACTTCGACTAATGCTATCGTAATCGAACTTTGCTCTCGCAGTGTTGCATTCTTGTTGATCGACATCAATCGAACTCGCCGCATCGCTAATTCGCCGTCGTTGTATTTGCATCTTTCGTCTTAAAAACATTTTTACTTTTCGTCGTTTTTGTTCATTGTTGCTGTCTAGGATACTTTATTATTGGGATTGTGTATACACTAATAAAACAAAACACATACATATATATAAATAAATATATATTTATTGATTACTAACATAAAAACCTGTTCAAACTAAAAGAGATTTTCCAACCTTATTTGAATGTTAAAATGTAAAATATGTACATACGTATACACACATACATATATAATATGCACAAGTAGTTAAAACGTATTAAAATTCCAAATTAATCACATTTAAATTTTAGTTAAGCTCCCTTTTGGCTTTAATAAACCTTTGTTAATTGGCACTTGCTTGAATTTAAGCTTATAAAAGAAACCAAGTGTGGCTATTGTTTTTGTTTTTATTATTTACACACACATACAAACACTTCGTCGTCCTTTATACTCATAAATAATGTATAAAAACACACGCCTTTTGGCTTTGGAAGTGTGCTAAATATTTTAATACCTAAAACCATAAACCTGAGTATTTATAAATTAACTTTCAAACACACACACACACAACATACGCACATGTGTGTGTGCTTAGAAATTGCTGACCCTTTTGGCAGGTGGCAAGGACAAAGAAGCTGGCAGGAGCTCATCAGTTATTCGCACTAATGTGCCTGACTTAATAATAATCAAATTTATATGCATGGTTATGTGCTTAAAGTGATCCTTGTTGCCTTGTTGCAAACAAACAAACAAGTAAACAAATAAAGGACGATAGCGAGAGAGGTTGGCCAAATGCAAAAGTGTCAATATCCCTGTTCAAATGAGTCCTTAGAAATGCTAGCCTGGGCTAGTCTTGAGACGGCCAGACAAGGTGCGGCGGCAGGACTCGTGCAGGACTTCGCAGAAGCCACAGATAGGCACCGGCCACGCCCCCCCAGCGTTGTTCATATGCCGTTATGTTTAGTTGGTGTTGTTGTTGTTGTTGTTGTTTTGGGCTGGACTTCACTAAATGGCCAAAAGGTTGCTCTCAAGGGAGTCGCCGACATATCCTGCACTCTGGTCCGCTGCAGTGTAATGATGAGTCTTAAAATTTTCACAAAAATTAATTATGAATACCGTAAGGATGTGCCCATAGAAATTCAGCTGAAAGTTGTTGCTCCTTTTGTTGTTCTGTTTTGACAAACATTCGGTTTTTTTTTTTATTTAATTATTTTTGGCTACCTTTCTGTTTGGGCACAGCCTCAGCCTCAGCTGGAGCTGAAGCAGGACGAAGGACGAAGAAGACAATAAACACAAATTACAGTTACAAATAACGCATATGATCAAATTTTTCCACACTTGCTCGTAAATTAAGCATGCCATCTCGCTCTATCCTTATCCTCGCTGCGCACATTAACCCCTTTTGGCAGGACGAAAGGACTCGTCGTGGTAATCTATCGCGTCGCTTGCCACTCGACAAGAAAAAAAAAATTGAAATAAATTACCAAAACTAAAGGCACAACTGTTCGCATAATGAAGTCAAATTATATTTTTTCGCCGCTGCTAAAAGGGGGCGCAAACGAGGAGGGCGGGAGTCCTGCCTGGCCGACAGAAGGGTGCGGCCCAAATTATGCAAATCAAGAGCCGGCAAACAATCGAGCCTCGATTAAGGTGGATCCGACGAGGTGGCATCGATAACGGTATATGTCACCCCCGACTGTGCAACAAGCCGTAAATAGCGACATTAGCGTCAACAAGCATTTGGGCCGCCATTCGTTGCCGTTAGCGAACGTGGCCCAAAGTGTGACATGTCACCCGCCATGTGTGGAAGAATGTTGCGTCCAGTCTAACGGACGATGTTATCATTTAATTCGTTGAAATTAACACGAACATTGTTAAACGTAAATGAGCTAATTAATCTAGCAAATGTGTCCTGGCAACATTCCCGCCAGCTCCAACTTGCGCCGCATTGCATGAGGCGAACACTTCGCGTTTTTGTGGTTCTCCAGAGGATCCCACACACAAAACACGCACCTCCCCCCACTCCCTCCCACCCCCTTCCCCCCGCCCACTTTCAACTGCATTCGTCGCTCCCAGCGGGGCAGGCACTAAACCCAAATGAGATGCACGAGGCACATCGTAAACTTGCCCTCAATGTGCTCTAAATAATTTACTAATCATTTTAAAACACACACAAACACAATTTTCAATTTTAACTCTTACAGTCAGCAAAAGCGAATTTATTTTCCTTAAAGTAGATAGATATATATACATGTGTCTATTTATATTATATTATCAGAATCATGTCACCTTAAGGTCGTAAAAAAGAGAATAAATAACCTTTAGGTATGAAAACCCGCTGTTAAAGCAACTTAAATTATTCAAATAAAAATTAGTACATTTGTTACTTTAAGTGATTTCTTTTATAATAAACAGGTCTGTATCAGTATAAAGAATATATAACATTAATAATACAAGTACAAACTTAAAGTTATTATGAACACTTTTGAGCCAGTTTTGCCACCACAAGGAAATAAAAAAAAAAATAATATGAATATTATTAGATTATATATATAATTACATATTTTATATTTGTAAATAAAATATTTCATATATAAGCCAACTTCTTGATTACTTTTAATAAATATTGTCTAGTAAACATTTGCGAATTTGTCGGTCAATTTTTATATATTACAATGCAAAATTTTGCCTTCAAGGGTTGCAATCATATTTGTTACCCTTATTTATTACAAAACATCTTCAAGGGCACAAATACAGTCTCTCTCTCCCTCTCTTTCTCCCTCTCTCTCTCTCTCTCTCTCTCTCTCTCTCTCTCTCTATCGTTTTCTTTACTACATCTATTCTTTATATATAAATAAAAGGGCTCTTAGACAAATATAGGCACTGATCCTACGCATATATATACTATGCATATATTTACCCCAAAAAATCTTGTTTTCTTTGCTTATGCATTCATTTTAAAAATGCAAGCAAAAATTTTAAAGAATTTTCTGAATTTAACTAACTCATTTATGAATTTAAGATATATTCAAATTTTTTTTTGGTCCTACTGAAGCTAGAGAAAAACTTGGCCAATACATTTGTGTAGACAGACTTTAAATAAATTCTATAGTTTGTTTTAAAAGCAAGCCTTTTTGGCATCCAGCAGTTTTTATCTTTATTATTGATAACTTCCTACCAAGGAATAAACGAGAGAATTGCACTGATTGCCACTTTCAACTATATAGAATCTATACTATAATATACTTTCTTGAGTTTGAATTTGAATTGGTAATTATTGGTTAAAACATTTTCGACTGCTCAACGTCGACTTAGTAAACCTTAAAGACTTCTTTCTTCAAATCAACGAATATATTTGTGTAGTACAATATCGTACTCGCTCTTTCTTATTCAGTTTATTACTCTCCGTCTCCGTCTCGCACTGCGCCGCCTGCAAAAGTGTCGCGTGCTTTTCTTTCTTATGTCTAATTCACTTATTCTATTCTTATTTACGCCAGAGGTCGCTTTCCCATTATCGATACTTAACAATTATATACATATGTATATACACTCCGTTTCACTTGAATAGCACACAACATTTTTCATAATTATTTGCTCATATTTCAGTAATCGCTTGATCTAATTTAATGATAGTTGTTGTTTTCTTTGTTTCCTTATCTACTCTCTTATATATAAAATTGATTGGACTGTAAATAGAAACTGAAACACCAACGAGTTTTCTATTTGTTAAAAAGATATCAAGATTTGAAATTGCATATGTAACGTGTGCTATTCAAGTGAAACGGAGTGTATATATATATTATAGTACAGTCTTACATTCTACTTATATCTACATGTACTAAGTGTTACTACAGTTTAGCTAATAAGCTTTTTTAATAGCTGTTGCTAAATAATGCAATATTTTCGAATTTCTAACGTTTTATTGCCGCAGCGACATTTTTACATGTGAATAACGGCATTGGACCGAAAACGTTCAATGCTTAGAGCGACAAAGAGAGTAAGTAGTAAGGAGAGAGCGTGGGCAGCTTGGCCGTGATTACAACAACATGATTTACAGCTGGCTCCTGCTTAGCATAGAAGCAACTAGAAGAAGAACAGTGGGCAGCGCAAACCAATCAAATAGTAAAAGTTCGTTACTCTAAGCAATTTTTTAAGCGCTGATCACATTATTTAACAACATAAATATTCACTTTATTTAACAGAGGGCGATAATTCCAAAGACCTCACAGACAGAACTGCATATTTTACTTAAAAAATAGTTGCAAGCATTTTATTAAATTACACAAGAGTCACAAAGCTGTCAGTTTCCAAAGAAAAAAAAAAAACATTCAAAAATCTAGATATTATAATTATTATAGACATTTTTTCAGATTTCGTGAGCAGTATTTAGTTTTGGCTAACTTGAAATCTTTTTGGCCAGGCCATTTGAAGCTTAGGCGGCCAAGCGAATCAAGCGTCGCCAGTTTTGGCCACTTGAGCGTTAAAGCTAATGAACTTTGTCCCCAAATTCAAAAAGCATTTTTCATCAGATTTTTCATTTGATTCGCAGGCCGTCGTCGCTTATTAGGCGACTTCGTATTTATGGCATGCTCCAAAGTTGTTTTCCCTTCTTCAACTTATCAGTTAACAAAGATCGCAACTTCGACTCCAACTTCAACTTCAACTGGTAAATATTTATGAAATGGGCATTTTTGTTGTTGTTTTTTTTTCCTTTTTTTTTCTCGTTTCGCGTTATGCTTTTTCTGTTGTTTTGGCCAGGCGAAACAGGTCCTTGCCCATGGTGATAAGCGACCATTGAGATGTGCGAAAAGGTTCAAACACCTTCGAGACGAGCTCGGGCGAACTGTGAGAACCTTTTGAAAGAACCCGCAGCGAATCTGAGCGAAAATGAAAACATTTCTCTTATGTAAACGAAACCTTTTTCTAAACCCCCTCCCCCCTTCTCCCTCCCTTCCCCCTCCACCCCCGCGGACGCCGTTTAGCGAGCGCTTGGTGAATATTTAAACTGGTCTCGATTGTTTTTTTTTTACTGGAAATCGTTGCATTTGGTCAAACACGTGTTCGAGATAATTTAATTAAATTTACTTGGCTTTTGTGTTTTTTAACAACTGTCTAAACTACAACCCGCCACGTGGCCCGAGTTGAGCCCTCGGCCCTTGTGCCACAAGTTGCACTTGCCTCAAGTGGCAAACACTTCAGCGCCCAGTTCAGGGTTGGGTTAATTTCTCGATTCACGATTGTGGCAAGTGCAATTTGCCAAACGCTTAAAGGGCGCTTCAACACAAAGGGGGTGTGGCAAGGGGGGAGGGGGAGAGGCAAATCTACAATCTATGAAAAAAACTTTGGTGGTCTTCGCTTTTGTTTGGCTGCAACTGTCATATGTTGTCATTCCCAAAGATACTTTTTGTTGTCAACTCCGCAGAGAGCCAACAAAATTCCAACGAAGATGACTTGAAGAACTCGAGCTAAGTTTCTTCTTCTTCTTCTTCAGCTGAGAGAAAGACTCACAAATGATTTATGCTCACAACGTGTTCGGGGCAAAACATTCCCCACACACACACACACACACACACACAGGCAGACATTACTCATAGCTCATAGGTAATTTGCATATTGCAAGGATCCCCAGGACGAAGCGGGCGACGCACTCGAGAAAATGCATAAAATGAAACTAATTAATATGTTCGCGCCTCGAATTTCCTTTATGTCCTTTTGGCTTATTTATGGCCTGGCCGCGTGAATGTCTTGCATATGGCGAAGATTCAAGGATTCAAGGACTCCCCGCCCTTCGCTTCCCATTCCTTAATGGGTGACAAATGAGGCATTTACATGCGCAGCTTGTTTTTCCTCATTTCCTTACGGTTAATTTATTCATGGCTACGCTTCCAAAATGGCGGCTAAGAATCTGAACAGAATTCACAGGAATTACTTAGTATGGATAGTTAAAAAAAATGTTCAGAAGGAGTGTCCAGCCTATAAGAAATGTTGTCCTCAATAATTTTTTTCTTTTCGAACCATTCTCAATCCAAATTTGAATATTAATGCTTAAATCAATTTGAATATCTTTTTACTTAATGATTTCTTACACAACTGCATTTAAGATATCCAGAATATAACACATTAAAATATATAAAAAAAATAAAAAATATAAGAACTATGATACAAACTCAAGTAATTAAAAAATTCGAGATGTATTTAAGGAAATAAAAAAAATGTGAAAGAAACTCATGTTAAACATTTTAGACAGTTAAACAGACGCTGAACTTGGCTTAAAATTACTAGTAAACAAATTTTAAAAAAGCAACCAATTTATATTTAGATTAATTTAAATATATGTATTTTTAAATTTATACGTAGAACAAGTAAATAATTTTGTGAACGATATTTTGACTAAATTCGTTAATTTTGATAAAAATTATTTTGAGTTAACTTAATTAATTATAAAAGCCGAGTATATTCTCTTTGCGGCTACACATAAATATTTTACTTTACAGTTATATTCACCATTCCCTTCACTATTCACACAATAATGCAAGGTATTATCCTTGAATACTTTTCATAGATATCTCTTAAACAAAGCAAAGTTTTGCACTGAAAAAAATTACATACGCTGAAAATAAGTGCCGTTATTTTTTGTATAATAATAAGAATTCAATAATAAATAAAAAGCTCATATGATTATTGCCTTGAGATATCTGTCTATAGTACAAATGTCACTTTTTTTGTATATTTATTGGAAAGGATTCAAATTTACCGTTATTAAATGCAACAACTTAAATAAGACTTATAAGCCAACTTTCAAATTGAACTCAATCTATTGTCTAAGCTATGCTAATAAAGTAACCAGAATTGGATTGAGTTCCTTAGCTGATTTAAACTGGGTTAACACTCTTAGTCTGCCAGGGAACTATTTTTAGCAGGCTTTTACCTCTGAATCCTCCGTCGCTAACCTTGGTATGACCTTTCTATATATACAAATTGATTTTCTTCTGGCTTATGCAACTCTCATTCCTTTAAATTTATTGGAAACCTTTATCCCTTATTCCTTTAATGGGTTTTATTCTTGGCTATAATCACATTTACCACGTCTACTCATCTTACCATATTTTTACCTTATAAAATATAAAGCCTTGAGTTTAAAATAAATTTGTGATTTCCTTCCGACTTTTTGCTGTTATTCAATTTATTTATAAACTAAAAGCTTACACGATATATTTACAGTTTATTTAATAAATAAAAAATATAAAAAAAAATAAAATAAAATTTAATTAATTTAATTTACAAACGGATTGTTTAGATAGGATATAAAGGATAGGATTAACAGGATGAACAGCCTTTTAAGGCTTCTTTCCATTACTATAATTACTGTTATAACGGTTATCAATTGTATTATTTATACTTTTATGCATGTATTAAAATAAGTATGAACTATAGTTAAATATTATTAAAATATGCCAAATATACATATTAAATATGTTAAATAAAAATTCTTTTTTAATAAATTCATTTAAAAGATAATTTATATACATGTATTAACCTTCCTCATTAAGTTCTCGAAACCCAAATCTCTCCTAATTCTCCACTAAAACTGTCATCCCTGGAATTTGTCTCCGTTTGTCATTGTGTTTGTTTTTGGCCAAAAGTCAATCCGCGTCAGTTGGAAATACAACTTGGCTAATCCCCGACGAGTTTAATTGTCGGCCAAGAGGAAAGAGAGGAAGAGAGGAAGGGAGGAAGAGAGGAAGGGGGATGGCAAATTATTAAGCAATTGGTTGCCATGTAATCCAATTGAAAACAATTCAACTTTTGCGATTCCCAATGATTTCAATGGACGCAGGCGACAAAACCAAACAAAACAAAAGAGGGGGAAGGGAAAGGGGAAGGGAAAGGGAAAGGGGGAAGTGGAAGGGGAGGTGTTCTATGACAGCTGCCAGCTGGGGGCAGAGAATTCGGGCCCGGGGTCCGTGGAGAATAGCGCGTGATAAAAAGGGGTTAATCGAACGTCCGCCGGAGTCGCTCGGGAGCGGCCCGGACTCAGTTCCCGGCACGGATTTCGTGGTCGATGCGGCGCTAATGAGTAACAGTAAATTCAAATTGGAAGTCGCCTCGTGTGTGTTTTTGTTGGGGTCGCGAGTTCTTCGGAAAAGTTAGCTCCAGTCCAAACGGTTAATTAGCCACGTCTGGGGACATCTTTTGCTGGCGAGCATTAAATATGAATATATTTATTGACTGTGTCTTCAATTCTATTGGGAAACATTTCAAATGTCACTGCAAAGGGTATGGGAAATTCGGCTAAAACAACTTTACAACTCTTCTTTTTTTCTTTTTTTTTTTAGCTGGTTGCATGCTGACCATGACCAGCTAATAGGATTAAACAGCCCTCGCATTAATTCACAGAAGCGAAAACAAACTCACATCTTTCCCTTTCTCTCCCTCTCTCTCTCTCCCTCTCTCTCTTTCAAGTAGACCGCAAATGCGGAAAATGCAAATTGTTTGCCGCTTGTTTTTCTGACGAGCCGTGAAAATTTTGTGGGCGGTTTCGCTTATGTTTTGTGATTTGCACGTTGCTAATCCAGGACGAGAAGGTACTCGAAAGTGTTTGACAACTTGCTAACGGGTTAGGGGAAATCCCTTTATCCCATTATTTATTTGACTTTTTACTTAAGAACAAAAATACAGTTAATACTTTAGATTAGTTGACCAAGTAACTTAACACAAATAATAATGTCATTAGTTTTAAAATCTAATTAATATATTAATTTATTTTAATTTTAAATAAACAACTTTTAGTTTAAATTGTAAACTATTCCACATTTATTACATATTCATATATATTAACCAGATTTCCTACATACCATATAATTAACTTGGTTAATTAAACTTGCAAAACAAACATTTATCACAATTAACCATTTAATGTTTAAACTTTTTTCGCGCTTTAAATCAACTTTTTTTTCTTGTTTTTTGTTTCACAATTCCATTCGTTTCGTTCGGTGCACTGCTCGCCACACAGCAAGCGGTGTCACTGCTTTGCCGACGCTGTGCTAAGAGCAGCAGGCACGCTAGCTCTCTTTGGCCAGCAGCTTAAGTCCCAGTGAAACCGCATTGGCCAATCAGCGGCGCGCACACAATGACATTTTGTTTCGATTCCCAAACGGCTCTCCGCGCATTGCGCTGGGTTGGGGCGTTGACACTTTTGGCTGCCGATGTCGATGCTGCTGTTGCTGCTGTTGCTGCTGCTGCTACTGTTACTGTAACTCTTGGTGCAGCTGCAGCCGCGACTGCAATTGTAGCTGCCTCGGCGCTCTGGGCCCGAAATTGCTGGCAGCTGTTGCCTGGGAATAGCCGCAGATAAGCCAGCGAGCAAGGGGACCTGGACTTGGCCAAAGCAACGGCGCATGGGGGCCGTCTGGCAACACGCCTCCCAACACTAGGGGGCCACCAAGCACCCACCGTGCCGATTCCCAGCGTTCCACGGCGTCCTAGTCTCGCATCACACACACACACACTAACAAACATTTTCTCTGTCGCTCGCGCTCTCCCGCTCTCTCGCACTGTGCTCTACAGCTGCGTCTCGCTCAGTCGTGGCTCTCTGTCTGGCGCACGTCGCGCGCGTTTCTCGTCTCGTCGTCTCGTCGTCTCGTCGTCTCGTCGTTGGTGGATGGTCGCTGACAGTTCGGCTCTCGGCGGACGGGCGCACAGGTTTCCCTTTGGCCTGGGCTGCAAAAACCACCACTCCCAGCGATAGGTTAGATTTCCATTCGTTCGTGCTTCTCACGCGCGCTTCTTGTGTGTGCACCCTCCTTTTGCCGTTGCCACCCGCTGCGCTCCTGCGGCGCACGCTCGTTTCGTTTCCACCGCGACTTCAACTCTCGTTGGTCGTTGCGGCTTCCACTTGCGCTGCCTTTGCTGCTGCTTGCGTCGCAGTTGGCAGCTCGAAGCTGCGCAGTTGCCTTGCTTGTTGCCTTGCTTGCTTGCCGCTGTCGGTTGCTGCAGCATCGCAGCGGACTCGGATTCAGTTGGGGTTTAACAGCCACTCGGGACGGTAGCGCGCGCCGCTTAAACTTGTTGCGAGACCAATTTTCCGAAAATCCCAAATTCTCCGCGGTGCATTGGCACTTACGCCCACACTTGCCGCACACTTGCCACACAGCTGCCACACCGTTGCCACACCCACACACGTAATACCAATAATAATACTGGGCTAAAATCAAAGCTGGCCCAAAGCCCCCAATTACAATTGCCTTCAGTGTCGATTTGTGCGGATCAAACTGTTCGTTCGGTGCATTCCCAAATTAATCCGTGCTCCGATTCGCTCCGATTTGCGTGTCGCGTTTAACTGTATTATTGATTGCCGTGTCGGCCGCGCTCTCTGGAGAGATCGCCAGCCAGGAGCTGCAGATTCTGTGCCCAGTGGAAGCAACGAGCGCATTCACGACGGCCGCCTCAATCGCAACGACGCCCGCCGCGAGCAACTACTCGAAAGTGAGCGAGTATCCGTACGCTGATCTCCACCAGCATCATCACTTCGCTAGCACAGCGCCCCTGACCAGCGCCGAGAGCTTCAAGCTGCGCTCCGAGGAGCCCGTGCCGGGCTTCAGCTCGGCCTCGCCCTGGCCCACGCTCGAGCTGGGCATGGAGTGGGGCCGCAAGCTCTACCCGACCGCGGGTCCCCGATCCGCTGGCAGCCTAATGTTCAGCCTGCCGCCCTCGGCGGCCGACATGAACCAGCCCCGCGGCCCGATGACCTCCCTCAAGGAGGAGCCTCTCGGCGGCCGCTGGGCCATGCAGCCAGTCGTCGATCAGACCAAGTAAGTACCGTTATTCAAATGTGCCAACAGACATTCCAAATGGAGTTACTATAAGACTCGATCAAAGACATTTTTGGTACTTTGTTTGTGAACATAAAGTGATTTTTTTATGAAAGAAACATGACTGCAAAAATGTGTGAAATGTAAAAAATTTAAATGTGTAGAAACTTTAGTTATAAATCAAATCTCTAAGGAGCATTAGGGCAACTCAGTTTGGTGCCCAGATCGCCTCCATAAAAATGTTTAATTAAATTTTATTTAGTATTTAATACTAATAATAATATAAGTCTTTTTATGACATGTGACAGGTTTTCAAGCCTCAGTATCAACTTCTTATATATTAAAAAGTTTTCAAATTCCCCAATAACATTTCAATTAACAGTTCGTTAAGCATAATCAACTGCTGGCAACAATTTCTTGGCAACATTTCGCGTTGAGCAACATTTCGCGTGTTGCGGCAACATTAAAAGTTTGCCCAAACAAAAAGTCTCCAAAAAAGCGTTTGTTTACTTTTGCCAAAGCCGGCATTGTCCAAAACGATGCGATACGAATGCCCCCCAAGGGGGGAGCTATTCAGAGCCAGTCTGTCTGTCTGTCGGTCTGACTGGCAAAGGGCTTTTTATGACCGGCAAGAAGAAGAAGAAGAAGACAGAAGAAGTTTCACTCAAAATGTTCACTCGAAATCCGCCCCCGCTTCCCAGGCTCCAGCAGACGTTTGCCTTACGCACTTTCCGGGGTTGACTTCTGATGCCCGGAGTGGGTGAGGCGGGGGGAAAGAAGTGCGTAAGCTGCTCCGAAGGGATGTTTTTGTTGGCGCTTCACTTTCGCTTTTGGCTTTGGCCAGGCGTTCATTTCAATTGAATTACCAAAGAAGAGCGCCCCGCGGCGTCTGTCGCCTGTCGCCCGGCAAGGACTACTCGCGAAAGCTTCTCCTTGTTTGTTTAGTTGCGTCTGAGATGTTTCTAGCGTGAGATGTTCGCGCCGAGAAGAAGTGCGCGTGTGGCCGAAATCGAAACTGCGAATGCGAATGCGAATGCGAATGCGATTGCGAGTGCCACTTTGGCCAAGATGACAGCGGGCTTTCATTTGGTCCATTCAGCGACGGCAAATCATCCGCACTCAAGCCAACACATTCATAACAGTGCCAGTGCCATTAACAGTAACAGTAACATTGATAGTAACATTAACAGTAACAGACAAAGTCATCACCTGCATTTGCAGCAGGACGACAATCTGCATCAGGATCACAATCACAATCAAACGTTGAGCAACAACACAAACAATAAAATAATGCGCTGTGATGTGAGGTAAAAATGATCAGCAAATAAACTCAAATATTCCATATAAAACACATTCACATATAGTCATAATCCACATCTATTAAAAAATATATTGACGTCAATAATTTAAATGCGATTTTCAAAATTAAACTAAATTTTTTATTACAAGTTGCGAAAATTTGTTTTAGTGGCCCCCAAAATAAACTGCAAAAAGTTCTATCAAGTTAAATTGCCTTTAAAAGTGTTCTTTATTTTATTTATTTATATATTATATATTATATAAATATATAAATTGTTTTAGTATTGTGCTTAAATCAAATGAAGTATTTTCATTTAAAATACTACAGATTTTCATATATGGATTGAGAACATAATAATAGAAAATATACTATATTTAATTTAATATATATATAAAAATTCTATAGTTTATATGATTTGTTTATAACTGATGATTTGTTTATAAAATGAATTAATTTCAGTTTTTTTGTTAAAATAAAATGAACTATATTGAGAATATTGTGCAAATTTTTATTATAACAATTTTTGAATAATATTCTCGATTAAATAAGTTGATGTTCATCTCTGTAATCATTAAAGACGAGTTAAATTTAATTTACATTTATGCACACATAAGAGAAAATCTAAAAAAAGGCTTCTTTTTTACTCATACACATTAATAAAAAAGTAATATGTTTTAAATTTAATATGTCACAATTTTCACTTATTTTTTATTAATAAATATTTTGATAATAAAAAAATTACTAAATAAATAAGGCGTAAATTAATTAAACCTTATCAATAGCCAATAAATTTATTTTAGCTTTTTTGTCTAATAATCCATTTTTTCAGAAGTCAAAAAGAATACTTAATATAAATTCTAATAAGATTTTAATTAATTAAAGGCTATTAAAGTTTCAGTTTAAAAAGATCAATGAGTAATATTTTTATATACATATATAACTTAAATTTGAACCGAGCTTCCGAGCTGTTTTCATTTTTGTTTTCAAATCTTTATAAATCTAATAAACCCTTCAAATATTTATTTTTATTTAATTTTTATTTAGGTATTATAATAAACAGTTTACAAGACGAGTTTTGAGCTTATTTAAAAAAATATAGAAAAGGTGTTATAAGCCAAAAGTTTAAAAGCATTTATAAAGAGTTCCATATAACATCGTGATGGGGGAATTTTATTTGTCTGAGCGGAAAATTTTATCAGTGTAAGGAAAAAATTGTTATCAGTGTAAGAATCTAGGACTTAATACGCAAGAGTTAGTAATATAAATATAAATTTTACTCTTAAATGTAAAAAAAAATCGCAAAAGATAAAGGAAACAATATTTAATAAAATTATGATTGGGTTAAGAGAAAAGAAGAAAAGAGACAGAAATAGTAAAAACCTATTCTAACTATTATATCTTTTTTTAATTGAACTTTGCTCATATAAAATACATCTTTTTAAAGTAATATTCATTTGCTTTCCCACACTTTTTAAATTTCCTTAGTGAAACTTCAGTTTTGTGTATTTATTGCTAGCAGAAAGTTTTAAACAATGCAAAGGCGAAACTTTAGCAAGGAATAAATTGTACAATTATCGGCCGAGGTACGCTTGGGTCATTTATTTGTTTATCTATTGTCACATATTGCACATTGAGTAGTTGCAACAAAATGTTGCCTTGCAACAATTTCGAGTCATAAATCACAAATATATTTGAAATTTATTTCAACAAAGATTGCTGTGAACTCTCTGGGAGAACAATGCAACAATGGCCATAAAATGTGCTCGACAACAACGCCAGCCACAATACAGTAAATAAAGTGTCCTTTTTAAAGGACACTCAATGCGAGTCGAGTGCATACAAAAAAAATAGACAGCAAGTGGAAATTCACGTGCGCGGAATAGGCAAAACGTGACCACGAATCCTCCCACCGCCCAATCCCGCCCCCTTCCATAGCTGGAGTCCTCCACTCGATGGTCACCTGGGCATCGATTTCCGACAATTAAATGTTGGCATAATAAAATCAACAGCAAAACGGCCACAAAACGTTTTTCGCAAATTGGCGGCAAGTGCAAACAAGCCGTAGAATGAAAATGAAAAAAAATCAACTCGACAATGGCGACCAAGTCGGAAAAGTCAACAATCGAGTGCTTAGCTAACAGACCCCACCAATCGGTGAGGGGGAGGAGGAAGGGGCGGAGGGGGGAGGTTACATTCGCTGTTTTCTTTTTTTTTTATTTGGTGCTGTTCACTTATGGAACGGCGCCATAACAATAACCTTTCGCCCAGAATGTAACATGTCTGGCATTTACGTGTTGTATTCACCAGGACCCATCCAGTTGCCATTTGAATCGAGTCCCGCCTCCCGCTCGCATCCCTTTTGCGACTGCTGCTCCTGCGTCGTCCTGTGAATTGGCATTTTCCGGCTGCATCGGCCGCAAAATTGTCTAATTTCATTTGTTCTCGCAAATTGCTAAATTGAAACTGCATTTGGGTTCCAACGTAGTGCAAGCAACCAAAATTTCCTAATTGCATTTAGTTGTAAATGGTAACTAAAAAAAAAAGGAAACATAAATATTTTAAATTATTTAAATTCATAGTAGGTAAAGTCAAAGTTAACACATATATAAACAAGTAAGATTAGTAAAGGCTAAAAGCAAAAGCAACATTTTTATCAAAAAAAATTATTTTAAAGCCATAATAAATTGCAGCTTAATAGTGCGATAAAAAAAAGCATAAAGAGTATAAACCTTTTTTTGTAGCTGTTGAGCTGTAAAATCTATGTTTATAATCAAAAAAAATATTATGTTACGTTATATAAAAATTTCTGTTAAACAGTGAGATTTGTATTTTAAGATTTATATTTAAAAGTTTATAAACAAATTTTCTACAGCTGCAACATAACAACAAAAATCCATACTAAATATTGCATTAAATATTTTAACCAAATTTAAATTTTAGCTTTATAGCTAATACAGCTTAAGACTAAATATACAATATATAATATAAATATAATATAATATAAATTATAAAGATATTTATATTTATTATATTACATTTATATTATATATTGTATAATATAAATATAACATAATATTAATTATAAATGTCTTAAACAAAAGCTTTAAATAAATAGTTTTTTGAATACATTTGCTATCCTAAATTCTATATCCTATAATTTGATAAAAGATACAACAGAGTTCTTCATAAAACATTTGTTAGGCTTAGATCAAACTCTCTTAAATAACCTAAAGTTGTTTTTAACTCAGTCTAAATTATAGAATTAACCTTCTATAGAAATCTCAAGTTATTCTTTACTTTATCAAAGCAAAGTTTACCTTGGTTCACTAAAACTTGTCTACAACATTTTGTAAAATAATACTACATACAATAAACATTATTATAATATAAAATATACAAATCTAAAAGTTGTTCATGTCAACGAAAACAATTATCATTAGTTTATAATAGTCTTAAATTCTATTTCTACATTTAACTTAAGTTATAGTTTTCCAATTCCCACGAAACTATAAAGCTGAATATTAGAAAAGTTCGAAGTAGACGATGTCGCAGCAATTCCCTCGGAATCCTTTGGGAGTAAGTCCATGTTCTATATAAGCAAATAATAGGTGCAGTTAGTTGATCGGAATCAGTAACAGAAAGACATAAAAAAAACATTGTTTGGTTACACAATTTAAATGGAGTCGCAGTGGATTTTTGGCTGTGGGGTTGACATTTTCCAGCGACTTATCATTGAGGCTATCATTAGCTGGTCCCAGTGTCCAGTTTGAACAAGTCCAGTGGCATTATCCTTTGGCAAATGTGTATATAATTGCAGGCAGGCGGCGAGAAAGGCGCAGGACATCGGACGGGGGCGATACTTCTTGACATTTCCTAAATAAATAATACAAATCTGATAAAATCAGCATTTTCTAAATTAAATTGTTCGTTATGCATATGAAGCGAATGCGCGGCAGGACGACTAGGACAACGCGGCCGTGTCCGAGGGTCGCTCCTCCTGCGGTAGTTAGCATTGTCCGGTAATTGCGCTGACAGCCCCAGTCGCAGACACAGACACAAACAGGCACGGGGACGGGGACAGGGACACAGGACACGAGTCTGCCATAAGGTAAAAGAACAGTTACAGGCAGGAGTTGCAGTTGTTGACATTTCGCATATGGAGTGGACAAGCCTTTGCCCATATTTAAGTGTGTGTCTGTATGTGTTTGTGTCCTGACAGTGGCCTTATAATTACAGTGTTTGCTTGGCCCACATAACATAAATATTTGTTGTTCTTTTGCCGCGTCGGAGTCGGACTCGGACTGAGTTACTATTTTCAGTTACTTTCCCCCCCGAAGCTGGTGTGTGTTAATTCCTTTATTCATCAGGATTATTGTGTCACGTTGAAGTTGCTTATGCGCTTTTAATGATAGCTGTCACAGGACACAACTACTGTCAACTGCTGGCCACTCAGCGGCTGCTGCTGCTGCTGCTGCTGGTTAAATGTCACTGTCAAGTAATTGAGTTGTCCCAAACAATGAGGCATATTAGTTTGGGCTAATTGCCCCTAGCTGGGCCTCTGTTTACACGGCTAATGGCACAATTAGAGTCTGCTTTGTAGGCCCGTTTTAAAGACACGTTTCCACCTCGTTTCCTAATTGCAGCCTGGGCATCGGACGCGCCCACTTCGAGAAGCAGCCGCCCAGCAATTTGCGCAAGTCAAATTTCTTTCATTTTGTGATTGCGCTCTACGATCGCGCCGGGCAGCCCATCGAGATCGAGCGCACCGCCTTCATAGGCTTCATCGAGAAGGACTCCGAGTCGGATGCCACCAAGACCAACAACGGCATTCAGTATCGCCTCCAGCTGCTCTACGCGAATGGTGAGTCCTGTCGCTGCGAGTTGTCCTTTAGAGCACTTTTAGCTGACGCATAACTTTGCTTATTTTGCAGGCGCCCGCCAGGAACAGGACATATTTGTGAGACTCATCGACTCAGTAACCAAAGCGGTAAGTTTCCTTCTTTACCTTATAAATATAAACATTTAAATCAATCATTTAAACATTGATTTATAAGATTAAATTATTTTACTTACTCTATTATAAATTTCAAAATGTTCCTTTTCTGAGACATGTTTTGACAGATAAAACGGTTCCCATCTAAAAGATAAAGATTATTATAATAAGTAAAATATTTATGTTTAATTTCTAATGTTCAACTTACATTAATTCATTTACTCATAAGATTTTTTACAAAGTCTCTTCATTGTAAATATGGACTGATAGTAGTTCAAAGGATTAAAGAAATTAAATGCATTTTTAAGTGTCAATTTTTGAAAGTCTTTTATGTTTAATGCATTGGAAAAGTGATTGAGTTATAATAATATTCTCTTCTA
Source organism: Drosophila lacertosa (assembly GCA_004143845.1). Taxonomy (NCBI): domain Eukaryota; kingdom Metazoa; phylum Arthropoda; class Insecta; order Diptera; family Drosophilidae; genus Drosophila; species Drosophila lacertosa. Next base: position 17,870 of record SCDZ01000523.1, on the reverse strand, counting down.
AAAACATTTGTAAAGTTTTAAAATCTGATTTTAAAGTTAAGATTAAACGTTTAATCTTAATTTTAATTAAGTTTTGACCAGGCTTCAAACACCTCTTCAAGTCTTCTATTAATGTATATATAACCCAACCACTTTTATATACTATGCTGTGTATATACATAGCAATATTATGATAATTGACTTAAGGATTCCAGAGTTTGATACTCCCTCACAGCACAAACAACAACTACTCCATTAAATTGGGCAGCCAACTGCAATAGAGATTAATTTCAATACACTTAAAGTTCGGGTTCCTCCACTTCGTCCTGATGCTCACTTTTTAGTCGAGTGTTTTGTGCCACGCAATCGAAAACTAATTCCTTCCACTTGGCTGGCGAACCTTCTGTGCACCCAAAAGGCGATTCTTCGTCGGGGTTTTTTCTGCTGATTCGGGCATAAGTTGCATTTGAAATTGATTGTCACGGCTAATTAAGTGTGTCCCGTGTGCAACTACTCCGCACTGCCAATAAATTGAGTCGTCAAGCGGCGGTCCTGCCTGTAGCTGAAGCTGAGGCTGAGGCAGCCTTCGCTGCCTTCGCTGCTGGCCAGCGAAACGAGCAATTCATTCACACGGCGCGTCGCCGTCAGACGCGCCTCCGAAAGGGGTGTGCCTGACACTGAGACCGGGCACAGGGCACAGGGGTACCGGGGTACCAATCCAATTGAACATGGTTAATGCGCTTTGTTGTGGGTGCTCGTCCTTCGCTGCAGGCATTGCCAGTGCACCATATGTCAGCTTTGTGTGGGCCTAATGCGTGTGCGCTTCTTCTTTCTTTCTTGTTTCTTCCTGCCGCCATCGCCATCGCCATCGCCTCCGGCCAAATGCCAAATGCTTTCGACGAGCTTCGGTCCCGGTCCCCTTTTTCAAGGGCAATTAATTTCTCGAGTGACAAATTTTTATAGACGCCTGTCGTTTGTTCGCCTCTCGTTTGCCTTTCTACTTTTCTTGGCGTTCCGTTATTTGGCCGCCCACTTTGGGCGTTCCTTTTACCCGATCGCAATAAATTTGTCCACAAATTATCGATACCTCCCCCGGTGAATCGGAGACGGTCACCAGTGTCATGTGGAATCCATTATGTGTGTGTGTGTGTGTGTGTGTGTGTGTGTGTGTGTGTGTGAGCACATTTAGTACACAAAGGGTAATGACCAAACATTCTCATTAATGTAAAAAAAATTCAAATTGAAAATGTAAATTGATATTTTATTACTTAATAATGTGACTGATTGTCGACACAACTCATTTATAAACACTTTTATATGTGTATAAGCAATTAATTTACTACTTTAAAGGAGATTTCGCAAGAATTTCAAGGCTATAAAAATAATCTCGGAACCAATTATAATAGAAATCAGTGAAAAAATAAAAACAACATAACAAATTGGTATTTGTTTAGCCAAAATACCAATTGTGGGTAGTCCATATATATAATGAATAAATACTTGCAAGTGTGAACGCAGTAAGAAACTTGATCAATTAATATGATCTGATTATCTAATTTATAAAAACAAATATATTGACATATATGTATGTGTGTGTACATAGGGATGACAAAAAATTACGAATTCATTCATAAACTTATAGAATTGTCACACACTATAAAGGAAACTACTCACATACAAAGCAAATGAGTATTGCAACTATAATAATATTTACTTTGCTAACTAGTTATTTTTAACTTTCCCAAGTATTCGTGAGTTACCCACCCTTGAAAAGAACCAGTAACATTTAACTGTCTGTCAGTTGTGAGGCGAACTTAGAGTCAACTGCGAAAGGGGAGCTAGCAAAAAGAACAATCATTTGATCGGATTAGTTGGATTTAGGTATTCGGGTGCAGCACAGCACGGGCCACGTATATAGAGCTCTATTTGGTCAGACGTCATCCCTTTAAACTTTGCATACGCGTACGCGTGCCGGGCGTTGGCTGCAATTCTTTATCTGAAGCACAAACTGTGCGTAACAGGTAAACAAGGTGGCGGCGTGAGCCTGGGAAGAGCTGCTGCTCTTATCGGGGGGCGGCTGGTTGCAAAGTGAAATTCGAAACTGTAACAGCAATGCGATTAGGCAGTTTCCAAGTCTTGTCTTAGGCATTGATGGAAGCGGAGGACAATTGTCACGTGCCGCAGCCGCATTCGCGGCAGAAACGCGAACCCTTGCCTTTGGGCCGCGATTTTTATCGGCATGCCCTCACTTCGCTATCCGCTGCGTCCTTGTTTCGAGGCGGGCAATGTAGCAAATCATCGTCATAATCATAATTACATTCGATCAGATAACTGGCAATACAACGCGACCAGCCAGCCAGGAGGCGGCGCAATTGCAATTTGAACTAACGACCGCCAGCAGCAGCAGCGGCAGGAGAGCCAGGACGTTCAGGACGAGTACGACTCAATTGGTGCGGAGTTCGCTTCATTTGCGCTCATATTTCACAATGTTTGTGTTCGCGTTCTCGTCCTGATCGGGTGCTGGTCCAGGTCCAGGGCCTGGTTGTCGACCCAGCAGCATACGCATAAAACAAAAGCGAGTGCCAACTGCGACAACTGCCCAAAATCCTTTGGTTGGCAGCCCCGCTGCCAAAAACGCGCTTATCGCGATTTACACGCATTATGCGGCCGGCCAAAAAAGCGCAGCGAAATTCTAAACCCAAAAACAGCGAAGGGCGATGGGTGATTGGCGATAGCCAGCGATTAATGCAGCTAGATAAGAGCTTATAGATGTGAATGTGAATATTGTGAGCGGCTGGAACAGCCAAAAATTTTTAGCCCGTTCGCTACGCGCTAATGAGCCACATAAAAAACCGTTGCTGCAGTCCAGTTGCAGCAGAGAGTGAATATTAGAGATGGACAGTACTCAATGTTATTTGTGACAGGTAGATCAAATTGACTGGCTTTATTTAGTTATTTCTTACTGCATCAAGTTAATGATAAAATTACATATATTTATAACTTTTACAAACACTTATCATAAATGCTTAAGTATGCACTTTTAATGCTGCTGCACGTTTGCCACAGCGACTGCAACGAAAATCGCAAAAGCGCTCATCACTAATGAATATTGACACACCAACACCAATAAAAACACCAGCATATCATCACACGCCATTCCGCCATGCATTGCATGTCTCGCTCTTTTCACTCTATTCGCATCAACATTCGTCTCTTTTTCGCATTCGATGCTCTTTTGTGTGCTTGCATCGTGTTAATTAAGCGATAATATTAATTTGTTTGTCAACACTTAAAAATAAAGCGTGCAAATTTTCGATTAATAACACATTTCACATTTCATTTTTCCACTTTATGCAGTAAACAATTGCTATTGTTTTTATTGCTGTTGATGTTGTTGTTGCTGTAGGCGACTCAGTTAATTTAACAGATTGCACAGAAAATCTCCATACAGGCGCCATTTGCGCTGCTGATTTGTTCGAATGTATGTATGTATGTAGGTATGTATATAAAGGGACATATGTGTAAATGTGTTTGTATGTGTGTGCATACATATGCACATGTGTACATGGATGAACATGTTTGTGTGGCAATGCGATTAAAAATGCTTTCACGGCAAGTGCATGTCCATTTCTGCGGTTGGCGCCGCTCTGTGAAAGAACGAAACAAAAAACTGCACTTCATATCTCCATCATTATGCAAATGCTTTTGCATATGGATGTATGTATGTACATATATGTATGAACAAACACGTTTACATACATATGTATGTATGTATATATGTACGTATGTACATGGTGTAATGTCCAGGGTTCTTAATTGCCTACTTTTGTCCATGCTACACTGTGTAACATTTTTTCAATTCATACCCCATTTATTATGGCTAGATAATGCAAATTTATTTTAAAAATATGGAAAATTAAAATTTTTTATAGGTATTTACTTTAAAAGTCACCTAAACACTGGTAAAAACCAGTATTTATATTATCGATTACTTTTTGAATGTCAGAATCAAGCAAGTTCTAAAAACTTTAATTACGAAACTTTTAATTATTCAAATATTTGTGTACTACATAAATTATTGTTTTTAAAGCATGTTATGTAAACTCGCACTGAAATCTTTCCTGGCATATGCAGAGAGCTTCTCACGCGAGTCCTTCGGCTGGCCATGAGGCTTTTCGGTTGCCGTGTCCTGCAATTTATGCGTTACCTAGGACCGGGCACAGGCTGATAAATGGTGCTTTAATAAATTAAGAGTAACCCTCGACGCTGGTTATATTTTTTTGTATATTTTTTTTATAAACAATGGTTTTTTGTTCTGTTTTTTTACGCGGCATTTTTACTGTAGTCGTTTGTTGCTGTTGCTGCCTGCGATAATTTATCTTGTTTGGCGAGATTTTTATTTGCACGTTAAATATGTATGCAGCATGCAAGCGCGTGAATAATGCAAAAGCCGCTGCGCTTTTTATTTAAAAAGCGATAATAACAATTTGCAAAAAACAAAGCATTTAAGCGCGCAGTGTGTTCAACATTTTTATGCAAAGCGTTTAAATTTTAACGGCCACGTCAATCGACAACTCTTCAGCCGCCACTTCCAACTCCAACTCCAGTTTCCTGGTCCTCTACCAATCTACCCCCATCCTCCACTCGTAGCTCGTCACATCATCACTCGTTTTTTGCTACTGTCTGTTGATTTTTGTTGCTTTGATTGTTCGCTTTACGTTTTTTGCTGTTGTCCTGTCGTCCTGTTTTTTCTGCTGCTGCTGCTCCTTCTCCTCTGGCTGGATGCCAGTCCGGGTGATAAATCGTAGTTTAAACGCTTTTACTCCAGTTTTAGTGGCTTTCGTTTAGTTTTTTATTAGATGCACCATTTAGCGACACTTTTGCCAGTCAGATTTGCTCCAGATTTCCAGCCACACTAATTGTTTCGTCTCTAACCGCCACGATGATTGATGGCTCGATTCCAAATCGCAACCTATTTGGAAAAGTTCTCAATGGAATTTACTTGAATTGCCTGCTATATGCGGGTGATATCGGAGCATATTTATAAAGAAAAAAATATACTTGGGTTTTCACTTGGGTTTGGGTAAGTACCAACTTAATTTGAACGATTAGACTTACATAATAGATTAGGAGACGTTATTTAGAAAAGCAACAATTACTAAATGAAGTCAGGTAACTTTATTTTAAACTTGAACTAGTTCTTTACTGAACTCAATGCAGCCCTTAAACTTATCGTTTAAATGGTAACCCTAAAGTTTCTTTGTCAGCTAATGTGTTTTGTAAGTCAAATATATGTATATATTTTTTGATATATTTGCTTTTCTAATCCTAGATATTAATTTTCAGTAACATGGTCAACTGTCCACTCTGCTACCAACTCTCAATATCATCTAGAAAATATGGCTTAATACATTAATAAAAAATGTATTGTTAAAACATAGAAAATCCATTAGAGCGGCTTTAGCAGCGCAAACATGTGCCCGAAATCCTTGACGAAGGACATAGCTGACCCGTATCTGGGTTCGGTGTTGGACCAACTCTATAATTAGCTGCACTTGTCCCGTAAAAAGCGAACCCAACTAGTTGACATTGAGCCGAGGAATTGCGTGTATCCTTTGGCAGATCGTTGTTGTTATCCGTGGACTTAGAGCCAGAGCCTCCTTTTGGGCTGAAGGGCAAGGCCGTTAATGTTTTTTCGTCATTTCGGCATTCTTTTTGTTTAGGGGGGGGGCAAATTATTAACCCAACAACAGGATAATAAGGGATGATCATAATTTTACATGTGCCAGTGATGCTGCTTTTCCCGTTACCTATGCACAGCAGGGGGGAAGGGGGAGGGAGGGGTGGCTTTAGCAGTAGCAGGACTCGCTGCCTGACTGGTTGCAGGAAAATTAATTTCTGATTATCTGTTTGGCTTGCCCTAGCTTCCGACTGAGCTGTAATAAGCACGCGGATGAGGTCGAGGATGGGTTTGAGACAGACACACAAAAACAATGCACATATGCTGGTGACGTCAGTCGACGTGCCCTGCTCCAGGCGCACTCGTCCTTGACGTTGTGGCAAGTGGCAACATTCGCTGGTGGATGAAATGATTGCTGGTTTCTCTGCATGTATCTAGGTAGTTATTGTTATTACTTTTACGTGTATACGGCACGGGTACATGCACTCTGATAGTGATGAATGAGTTCCAAGTCCAGTCCACCTCCTCCCCCTCCCCCCCTTACGCCCTGCGCGTACTCGTGCCCCTCGCATATGCCGTGTTTTTGTGCCAGCTAATTCATTGGATGAGTGTTGGATTACAAAGAGAGCTGCCAACCCGCTTTAATCATTTTTAAATTAGAGAACTATGCGCCTTTTTTCTGCGCCCTCGGGCAAATTCATTCGCCAGTGGTTGCTTGCCTCGTTTGTTTATCTATTTGTTTGTGTATACACTCCTCCCCTTCCCACTCCTGTGACAGGGTATACGCATCCACATCTTCTCGAAATTGCAGCAGATTGTCTGACGAGAGCTGCACTTGCGGTTTCCATTTCCATTTCCATTCCCCCGCCTCGGCACATGGCACGATTTCGTATAGTCACTGACACTAAAATGTTTTCTCTCCCCTTCCTTCCTAGTAAACAAAGTTGTACTCATATATACATTTTTTTTTACCAACTAAGTAAATACAAATACCAATTGCTGCCCTCCAGTTATTATTAGCCAAATTTTGACCGCCCGCCGCGACGTTTAGTTCTCGCTTCGAGTGTGCGTAAATATTTGCGCTCACTGTATGTGTGTCCCATATGTCGCGACCTTCTCGACCAACTCGGGCCAACTCTCCAGTAGTCGCCCCTGTAATTAGCATTTATGTCTGTTTGTATTTGCCTTCCGATGATGATAGCGGGGCTAGGGCGATGATAACAGGTTTCCGCCGATAGCTATACGAATGGGGTTTGGGGTTTGGGGTCTCTCCTGCGAGTTAATCAACAAAGGTGAGCACACAATTGAAATTGTCTTTGTCATCGATCTGTGAGCTCCATTAAACGATTAGCTTCTCATATTTTTAAATGTCATTATTCCAAATCTGGCAATTAATGTATTTGACAATACGACCTAAAGTGATTAAAGATTAAGCAAATGCAATTATAGAACTTAACTTAATTGATGTTGGCGGTGTCCTTACCACACATCGCTTAGGTTAATAGATATAAAATCATCACTGCAAAATTAAACATTTTAGAACGCTTTTGTTATAGATTCACAAAGGAAGGATCACTAGAGACTATAATGTCTAGCAAATAAAGTTGTTAAAAACTTGTCCTTAAGAGAGTAAGAATTGAAGTTAGTTGAAGTAAATAAGTTTAGGATCATGTTTTTTGATACCTATCTCTAAAGCTTCATTAATATATGGGGTTAAATAGTCGTTGGTTGATAGGACTTAAGGTTGTTTTACTTATAATATAAAGATATTAAAAGAGCTCATTTTAATTATCAGTAAACCGAAGGGAAATAGGATTAAAGCAAATTCAACAAAATTAGTACTTTCCTTTCATCTATATGCTATCTTTCATCATTTCATCTAAGATTGACTAACCTAGACAAATTTGGTAACTATGCTTTATAAAGATCTGAAAAGAGAGCATTTTATCTCTAATTACTGCAAAATAGGGAATTCAATTTATTAAGGACTTATCCCAAAGAAAACAAGAATTGAGAGTATTTTTAATTAGGCCTTTCCTTAAAACTTCATTAATAAAAGGTAAGGTCAGTAGTCGTTGGTTGATAGGATATTTAAATAACCCAGTCAATTGGGCATCTGATTAGTTGGGATCCCTAGTAGCTATATCCTGTAAAACATAAGAATAACGTTAAGTTCTCGTTAAGACTATATGGGTTAATAAGAAGTTAGAACGCGTTTCCCCAAAACATACCAAATAAGCCTTTAATCAGCAGACAGCTTTAAGCGTCTTCCTATCTCCCAATTATTAGCTTAAGCTCTCTCATAAGTATGTTAAATATAGCCAACAATAACTTACAATTTGCTAACAAAAAAAACTGCCTTTCTCCATTGCAGGCCATCATTTACGAGGGCCAGGACAAGAATCCCGAGATGTGCCGTGTCCTGTTGACGCACGAAGTGATGTGCAGGTGAGTCTATCCATCGAAGGAGACTTCTTTTTTTGTAATCTGCAAGTGATTTGAAGCCAGCGACTTTCACACAGAAATCCACACCATGTCTCAAGGGTGTTTAGGCGCCCCCAGAGCTTTAGCCCAAGTATTTATATTTGGTTTGTGACTACTCCTTCTCCCTCCTTTCGTCCCGGTTTTGTTCTCTTTTCTGAATTGGCAGCTTCTCTCATTTGTTTTTAAGCGTTTGCCGCGTGATTTTCCCGCTACGCAGTTTTCTTTCTTTTGAGCTTTTTGTGACCGCTTCACTTGGCCGCTTTAATATTGTTGAGTTTTTTAGTTTACCTCTTATCCTATTCTACTTTGCTGTCCTGTCCTGTCCTGTCTTGTCCGTGCGTCCTTCGTTTTATTTTCTCGCTTAAACGCACGCCAGCTGAAACGTATAAATGGCAGCCACTCACAAAAACCCCTCCTGCCCCCCCCCCCCCCTCCGTCACTGTCTTTTTCTCTCTGCTTTTTTTTTACTCCTCCTATCGTCATCTAGCATCATCATATCTCTGGGCAGTTCACCCTTCTAGCGGCCGACAGAGGCTGACATTTAAAGGTTGCCTCGAAATAAAACAAATGAAAATTCAAGCAAGGTGTGACCAACTATGATATACCCTGGAATGTTAAAATATACTATAAATAATATCTTGTTAACCTGAGGATATTGTTATTGATCTAAACATATTAGATCTAATTATATGCTATACCCTGGGATGTTGAATTAGACTGGAATATCATCCATCTGATCTTAGGATGCATCCATTAATCGAAACCCATTAGACCTTATCACATGCTAAGCTGAACTTAAGCTTATATCACGGCTTATCAGATGCTTAAGTCTTATCTTTACTATAGACAAATGAAAGTATTATACCCCACTTACTCCTAAACAGGGTATATAAAATAGCACAGCAACAAAAACACAAGCAAACAACACAAAAAAAAAATTACACAGATTCGTCCCCTTTTAGACGCCCGCCCGCCCCCAAAAACACGCCCCCCTCTCCAACCCGCTTGCGCGCCCATGGTAATCAGTGCAGCTTCAGGGGTGCGCTTGGCCGGCCATCTTTTATTATTTCGGATTGGCACCCAGTTTTTATGTTTGCGTAGCATTATCAAAACAAGGGGACAAACGCACAGAACGGGGGTTGACTTTGGCTCGGCTCAGCTTGTGGCCCCATTCCTTTTGCCCTGGCCTGGCCTGGCCAAGAAAGCAGCAAAAATCAACAGCTTCGCGTAACACAAAGCAAATACAAACACAATGGCGCCGGCGTCGCAGTCGCTGCCTCAGTCGACGTCGCCGTCGCAGTCGTCGCTGGCAGCGACAATGGCTGCTTTCTTTATCGTTTGGCATTTCGCCCATTTTAGTCATCCATGTTTATGTTGCCAAAGCTCAAGCTTTAGCCAAAGCCACCCAGTTAGTGTGTGCCACCCCGAAGGACACAGTTCGCCCCCCCTTCGCCCCTTTCGCCTGCCTTCCGGCGCCCCTGGCCAGAGGCTGTGCGGCCCAAAATTACGCAGCCATTGAACTCAATCTGTGTGCATACGCATGTGTGTGTGTGTGTGTGTGTGAAAAGCATAGGAAAATGCATAGCTTCAAATCTAAAATATATGATATATGCGTATGTTAATGCGTCATTCTATAATCCAAATTTAAACTAAAGCCTAAAGCTAATAAATGTTTACCTTATACAAATTTGTATTTTATAAATTTGTTTTTGGTTTCCCATTTAGCTTTAAGCTTTAGTTAAACTTACTTTAATTTTATTTAACCGATTTTTGTTTAATTTTTCTTTTCTACCTGCAGCCGCTGCTGTGATAAAAAGAGCTGTGGAAACCGCAACGAGACGCCATCGGACCCCGTCATTATCGATCGGTAAGTAGCTGTAGTGTCCTAGCATAGTCCAGAGTATCCCTCCCAGTCCGCCTCAGACCAGTTCCGAGCTGATGCGCCATACAAAAGATGACATTTTAAGCTGCTTTTCATCATCGTCGCTGTGCGCTTTTTATATTTTGCGGCTTGTATGCGTATCGTTGATTTATTGGCATTATTATCAACTGCAATATAAAACATGATGCGGCATGAGCTGCTGAGGCAGATGAAGCAGATGAGGCATGTGGCATGTGGCAGACAGCCGAGACAGCAAAGACAGCTCGTTGGGGGACTCTCGTCGAGCTGGCCAAAATAAAGTTCATCAAAATGGCAAAAGCAAATTCTATTTTCATAAATTGTGAATTGTAAATTGTAAATTGAGACGACTGCAATCGCAATCCGACACGCCCCCCTCAGCCCCTACCCCTCCGCGACTATGCCCCTGTGTGTGTCTCTCCAACCCTGGGCGCGACCCTGTCACGTGTCAGGCGAATTATGTTAATTGTATGCACATCCTTGTGGCAGCCGCAGCCACTTCCCAGCTCAGACAGAGCCTGGGAGTGCGTCGCCTCTAATTGGCTTCGAAAATATTATTAGAAATATGTACAAATTGTTTGCACAAAAATATATTTAAGTACCCGCCACAGGCAACAACAAATTTGGGGGCGGAAACCGATGCGGAAAATATTAAATTGTGTGCTAGATACGCAAGAGAAGAGCCTTAACAAGAGATAAAATGAATAGTTTCTTTAGTATTATGCATGGGAAAGGAATCAATCTTTTTTAAATTCCCTCTCTCTCCAACAAGAGCTTAATAGATAGCCTAAAAAAGAGAGAAGAACGTCTTGTTGTTGTTTACCTTTGGGTATGATTCTCTCATTTAATACTGAATATATGTACATACAAGTAATAATTTTCTTGTCTGATAAAGAACTGCACTCTCAATAAATTAAATTGAAAACTCCAAATATACTAAAAAAGCTAGATTAACACAAAATAAACGAGCGCGTGCCAACGATAACGATAACGATAACAAACAAAATGCATGCTTGCGAATGCTCACATAAAATGAAAACAACTTTATTTCAGAAGATGAAATATGCCAAAAAGAGCAAAAAATGCTTGCACACAGAAAATGTGCAAAAATTACCGTTTTAGAGTTATGAGCAATTGTGAAGAGAGAGCATAAAGGGTGTCCTATTTTAGTGGCAAGAAGTGTATTACAAATTGAGTTACAAACAGAACAATCAGCTAATGTATTTAAATGCCAATTGGTATCTTCTTTAATACAAATTCTAAATTATATATGTATGTATGTATATTTGGTTCCCTTCAACATTCCTATTCGTAGTTTTTTTTTTTGTGCCTAATTGAGCTGACTTCTGATTTGATTGCCTTATTTGTTTTGTGTCCTTTCCGACTTGTCAAAGAATTTAAGAGCTGCTCAATTGAAACGCACCTTATGCAGATAACGATATCCAAGCGATCATTATCATCATCATGGCGGTGGTCCCTCAGTTGGCCAACGGGTGTTCAAAACTATTTGCCTATTGGCCACATTTGTGGCAACTCGATTGCCAGCCATGGTGGGATTCCGCGAAAACGCGGGCAGCTGTTGGCCTCGAGCCAACAACAGCAACTGCCACTTAATGATTCTATTACATTTTACAACAAAGCGTTGAGGGACGCCAAGTCTAAGACTAAGATGGAGACTCATTTATGCGCTGGCTTGTTGCTGGCAATCAGACCATAATTGGTGTCATAATTAAATTTAATTGATTGCCTTGTGTTCCTCAACTAAACGAGAGTGCCAGCTTCAGTTTCATTTGCAAATTAGGAAGTGGAAGTACAGCCAAGACTTCGGCAAGATCAGAGTCCCCCTTTAACATTTAAGATCTTGTTAAAATTGCTGAGCGTGTTACGCGAACAGTTATTGCAAGAACAGTTATATGACCACTTTCCACTCAGGCGCATTTATACATACATATGTATACAGGCATATATGTATATATAAATATATTTATTCCAATACCTAAATAAGCATACTAATGTTCCCACAGCGTTGCAAACTAACGAACGAAACGAACTAGTTTCAATCTGGAACTTCGAATATTTTTAATCTAATGATCGGAACATGAACCACATCAGGTGCTCAACAAATTAGCGTAGCCCTTAAATGATCCTTTGTTCTTTGGCAATTATAACGTTTATTTCAATAAATATTTGTATTGCTTGAACTCAGAGGCAGCATTAATTAATGGTGTCATAATTAAATTTAATTGATTGCTTCACGTTGTTGTTTTTCCTGTACTAAACGAGAGCCAGCTTCAGTTTCAGTTTGCAAATTAACAAGTAAGAAAAACAGCCAAGACATCGGCAAGATCAGAGTCAGAGTCCACCTTTAACATTTATGATCTTGTTAAAATTGCTGAACGTGTTACGTGCTCCACAGTGGAGCGAACAGTTATTGCAAGAACAGTTATTGGTCACTTTCCAGTCTCATCCAGTTCGTTTCCACCCAGCTGTCCACGTGCTCAGGCGCGATAGTTTGCGCCCCGATATTTACGATTATTAATTCATTTTTCGCCTGTTTATTCGCGCAATGCGTTCGCAATGACGTTCGCCTTGTTAGCCACAATGCTGGCATTGACCAAATTGGTTAATCCCGTCGTCGCATTCCCTGGCATTTCTGGTCGGCACATGTCGCATTTGTCAGCCGGGCTGTAACTTTTGTCGGCAACGGCAGAAGCTAACAGAAAGAGCGACAGAGAGAGAGAGAGAGAGGGAGGAGCAGGAGCAGGAGCTGGTGCAGAGAGGTGCATATCAATCACAGCCGGATCGGGGCGGCATGGATCAGTCAACAAGAAGTTCTGCGCCTGCTCATTGGATATGCCAGTAGATCATTCCGCCGCTCAACTCGTTCTTCTGGCCCTGGGATAATCTATCTGTGGCCTACAAGCCTAAAGCGCTAACTTGGCTGGTGGTCCAGCAAATTTTGCCACTCAGAGCTGCTGCTGCTGCTGTTGCTGCTTCGTTCGATCGCTGCAAACTTGTCACTGAGCGCGCAACAATTGGAACTGATTGAAAATTCCGACTCTATACAGAGGCAGCTCCTTGCATTTCAAAGTGGTTGGCTAAGCCAAAAACTGATACATATGACAACAACAACACAGCAGACAACAACAAACACCAATCGCCCTCCCAGTTGCCATTTCTGTTATTGTTGTTGCTGCTGCTCGCTGCTGCTTGTTGCTGTTGCTGTTGCTGCCACTTGCATGACGCTCGAACGTGTGCCGTGAGAGCGGCAGCAACAACAGCACCAACTGCAACAGCAGCAACTAAAACAACAACAAGCAGTTGCAGCTTTGGTTTCCACATGTTTTATTGATGAATTTCTGTTATTCATGCAACGATCTTTGCAGTCGCCGGCAGCGGCTTTAGAGATGCCGAAATTGTGCACACAATGCGGCAACTGCGCACAGTGGGACCAAATATACCAATCAATTGGAAATCAATTTCATATATGCATAACTGATTGACTGAGTGATAGATTAGAGATTAACGCTCAAAGCTAGGCAGCTGAGTTTAAAACAAAAGTTCTTCTAATGAGGTGAGAGTGTGAACTTTTAGAGAATTGAGAGAATTTTGTGGAAAACTTAAATTTATTTAAAGATATTTTTAAAGATTTATTAGTTTAATGTCACACAGTTAAAGGATGCCTATATCTTTTTATCCTAAAGTTAGACATTAGGCTCTAAAATTAATAATAGGAAGTTTTTAAATTATATAAAAAGCACGTTATATACGCTAGGTGTACAAATAATTTTTGATATTCATCTTAAAAATAAGTCGATATTTTTGAACAACTTAAAATTATTGCAATAAACTTATTGCATATAAAACAGTTTTTATAAAAGTTCACAATAATTATTATTAAACAATACTATTAAGCTACTAAAACTTAGATTAAACAATAATTAGAGTGTGCTAAAGATATCTTATATAATGGAATACTAATGATAGATAGAATGTGAGATGTGTTGGAGGTATATTTTATAAATTTAATTTATGAATTAAAGTTTACAGCAAAATAGCTTCCATATTATAACAGAATAAGACAATATTCGAATAGAAGACTATAGATCTTTTAATAATACATATTAGATAAAAAAACAGAAAAAACTTTAATTGATTAATTAAAAAAATAGCTTGGTTAAATTGCTTTCTTTTTCTCTATAACCAGTCAATAATTTTTTCACGATTTTAGTTGAATTTGTCAACTTGCAATTAAATGTCCAGCTGAATATTTTTCCAGTCTCAAGCCACAGTGTACAAGCTGTTGAGGCTAACTGAGGATTTGCAATTACCAGCGCAGGTGAGGACTGAGTTTCGCTCGTCTCCAGCTGGAAGCCCAGTTTTCAGTCCCAAGTTGCGGAGCTCTTTTTATTTATGATTTGCGAGGACACTCGCAAGCATTGTGTGGATCGAATGTTGCTTCTCTTTTTTGTATTTTGTTTTTGTTTTTGTTTTTTTTTTTTTTTTTTTTTTTGGTATGCGCTTCGTGTGTGTTCCATAATTAAGTGAATTTAAAGCGCACTTTGGCGGTGGTCGCATTGTCGCCACCGTGGATTCTGTGGTCAACCGACCATTGGCATTTGGATTGCTTTGCGTTGTTGGTTGTTCTCATTTTTGTGGTTGTTGTTGTTGTTTTTGACATGTTCCGCGTTTTTCACACATTTTCGTTTGATCGAAGTTGAACTTGAGTTTGTTATTGTTTTTAATCTGGCTTATGTGTCCATTGTATGTATGTTTGGGCGCATCTGGCGTATGCGTAATGACGCAAATTATGACGCACACACACACACAAACACATTCTCGCACTCACACACACACGCACACACACAGTTAACTATTATCGCGTGTCGAATGACCGCTCGTCGTTCGACTTTTTAATTTGAGTGAATTGTTTTTAAGGCAAACGAACAAAATGGTAAAAAAAACGACATTCACCCATCTGTTCTAAAAAGCTACCAAATTGCCATTTGCTAGAGTGGACACCAAAATAAAAAAAAATAAAAAAGGAAAAGGAAAAGGAGCAAGAACTGAAGCACACAATCCGAAATTTGCTGCTTTTGCATTTATCTACGTCATTGGCGTTTTCTTCGCTTTATTTCAATTTTCTATATTTTTTCGCCGGCGCGACAAATAAACTAAGTGCAAACTCACAGGCAAATGTGGGCAACTGCGACACGCCCCTCTTCGCCCCGCAATCCGCCCACTTAACCCCAAAGGCCCACCGCGACGGCGACAAATAGAATTGACGTTTCGTGGTGTCCAATATGCAAACTCAGCAAAACTACAGTGGCAGCCAAACAAGAAGGGTCGCCAGTAGAGTTCGAGTTGAAGATTCCATATACAATTTGGTAAAAAAAATTTGAATGAAGTCTTTCACAAAAAATATATATATAAATATATAAACAGTTTTGAAATTAGTGACGATTAGTCTGCATACTAACCTTTAAACAGGGCTGCAAACTACGTTTAAGATAAACTAGTTCGAGCCTGGAACTTCAATCTAATGAAAGAACCTTTCAAATCAAACCAGTTCAACAACAAAACAGCATAGCCCTAAGAGGAACCTAAACCGATGCTTCCGATACTCAAAGGAACTATTAATCAGAGTTTGCTGCACATAATTTTACTCCTGTATTAAAAAGTGAAATAATAATCCATAATTGATGTGTCAATCAGACTAGTCAAAAATCGTCAAAATACTGTGATGATATTGTTACCCTTTTAAAGCCATACCCACTTGGAATGGACGCCACTGTACTTGCGGGTATTGGCTGCGTGCGGCAAGCAAATGTTTTTGGCCATTGCATGCCTTGATAATCGCGCTAAAAATGATGACAAAACTGCTGCTAGTTGTGGCAACAATTTTTAATTTTCTAAATGCATTCAGGCACAACATTCAACAACGTTCAGGTGCGGGTACCAAAAGGGATGTAAATGGGCGAATGGATGAATAGATAAGTGAGGGGGGAGGGGGGATTGTGGCTGCTCAAATATTCAAAGGGAAAAAAATGGAACGCAGACACAAATTTGACGGCACTTGTGGTCAGCAATCGACAGGCCCACGCAGCCATATAAAATATTGGGCAGACAGACCGACCAAAGTCCATAACAGTTAATTATCGATAAAAGATATTCGCTCGCCTCGCCAGACACTGGCAAATAGTCCCCATAGATTATCTCTTTTGAAGTGGATCTCTTCTCTTTCCGGGTTAGCCTGCACTTGATTCGCACCTCATAAATCAATGGGTAACAAAAAAAAATTCGAATTGAATTCGCATTTTGCATTTCAAAGCGAACGCGCAATTTGCATATTTTTGCCTGTCTATTGAAATTGAATTATTAATGCAAATTTTGTGCTCTATCTCGGTAGCTCCTGGGAAAAGCAGTTTATTAAATCATAAATATCTATTTTGCAATTGCAGATTAACATTCGCTTAAAAAAGCGTGAAATAAAATTTTCACAGTCGAACTATTTTATTTTTACTGCAGTAAAAAGTTATCTTTGTTTAAGGCAAAAAAACTCTAACTAACTTAAAAGAAAGCTTAGATTGATATGAATAGATTAAAGTTAGCTTTATTCAGTTTAGCTTTAATAGGTTTATCATAGTTTAAACACAATCCAGCCAATGAATTATCTATGTTGTGTGGCAAAACTAACTGATGTGCATAATTGAAGGACGAGGCTATTTAAAATTTACAGATCCTTGTCTGAAGAAGCTTGTCTCAGTTTTCATGTGTGTTTGGATTAATTTCTTCCCTTTTTTTGGCCATTTCCTCAGCCATTTACGCATGCTGCATAATTAATTATGTTAAAAGCGTTAACTGACAGTCAACACACACACACACACACGCACGCACACACATGTGTAAAATAGTTAGCATAATTTGCGCATTTCAATAAGGTCGATAATTTGATGGCTCAGTAGTTCGCCAAGGGTTAAAGGCACAAAACACAGATACAGATACAAATACAGATACAGTTGCAGATACAGATACAGATACAGCTGGCAAAAGATACTTTCTTTGTCTGCCTTTGTAGCTTTTATCGATGTCTGATATTTAACCTCGATATGGTATTTTTATGGTCACACACACGCAACACACACACACACACACACGCACACATGCTTACTGAAATAATCAGTTTAAAGATGAAGAAATCGCAAACAAAAAAAGAAAAGAAAACTGCGCACGCTAAAAACAATAACAACAACAACATTTACAAGGTATTTCCCTGGTCCCAGCGGCATGACATTGAATCCCAAAGCAACCCCAAACACACACACACACACACACACACACACAAGACACAACAAACGCAACTCTAACAAAAAAAAAATATATATATATATATAAGTAAGCAGCAGCCGCCCCCCTTTGAAGCCCGCCCCCTTCTAAGTTTAGATTCATTCACCAAAATGAACGCTGCCAAAGCTCGCAGGACTCACTCAAAAAAACTCACTCACTTTCGCTTTCTCTCTCGCTCTCGCTCTCGCTTTTGCTCTCTCTCTCTGTGAAGGATAAAGCGAAAGTGTTTTCAACAAGTTCCTTCTCTTCCGGCCCAAAAAAGGATGAACCACAAGCAACAACAACAACCCCCAAAGAAAAAAGCCCATTACAATAGAAACACCCGAAAGCTATGAACTCTCAACAAGGCGCCGAGTCCAAGTCCAAGTCCAAGTCGAAGGACAAGTGCGATTTTGATAAGGAGTGCGGCAAAATCTTGCCAACTGCTGGCAGGGGCGGGTTTTCGAAGGGGGGGGGGGGGGGGGGGGGGGGGGGGGGGGG
>SCDZ01000522.1:0-49414 GCA_004143845.1 Drosophila lacertosa | reverse complement strand
TATATATATATATATATATATATTATGTTAACTGAACATCGTTTCAAATCATTTCATTATTATTGCATTTTGGACATCACAAAAGTTTGTATGTCAAATTGTGTCAGGATACACAGCAAATCATTTCGTTTTAAAAAAACAAACGCCTTAAAACAAAAATCACAATGTTGAGTAATACCAAAACGCAAATCTTACGAGTAATCCCTATATCTTACAGATGTCCGAGTGCGTGAAATGGGGCAGCGTTGGCATGAATGCGGGCATGTTGCTGGTGCTCAATAATAGGCAAAAGTGCCACTCCTACTCAAAGTAACTAACACGAACACACACTTTTATATTTCCATCATCATATATATATATATATATATATATATATATATATATATGTATACACATCACACCCACACAAAACCACATTTGCATTAAATACTTTAGCTTTGAGCATTGGAAAAAAAGCAAGAAAAACAAACAAAATCCAAAGCAAATTGTGATAAGATAAATTATGTTTAAAACAGCAAATGCAAATATATTTATTTGCTTATGTTCAATATATATATATACATAATATGCACTAGAAACAACAAATGCGATAACAAGGAAAAAAAGAGCCGGCTCTAACTTCGTGAGTTTTTTTAATTGGCAGTATTAATTTAAAATATCAAATAACTGGCCCACAACAACATTACATATTACACACACATACACACACACGCATACACACCCAAAACTCTTTTGTTCATTTGCTGTTGCAACTTGAAGAAATACAAATTGTATTCATATTTGTATATTTGACAGAGAGAGAGACACACTGTGAAATTCGAAAAGACTTATTAACAATTTGTTGATTTTTTTTTATTAATATTATTATGATTATTATTATGTATTATCATAGCTATTATAATATGCCTATTATATATTATTATGTTGTAATAGGAAATAAATAATATGCTGGCACTATTTTTTTTATGTTTTCTTCGATATAAGCACAGACTACAAACAAAACTACATAACTAAACAAAAACAAAAATAAATTAATTAAAAACAACAACAATGGCGGCGCACAGTGTTGCTAAACTAATTTTTTTTGCTGCGCCGCCCATTTAAGCTGTACATAATGCAAGCACTCCGATAATAACCGCCACACAAACTCACCACACCCATAATTATGCATTACGTAAAGTATCGTAACGTTTAAATAGTTACAAACAAAAAATTAGTTCATAAGCGACTTGAAAACTTACATATATATACGTTTATCTGCATATATGTATTTTTGTTATAGTCTTTTAAGCGATTTATAAAATATTTATATATTATATATATATTATACTATATACATTTGGCATTGTGAAATTTCAAAATGAAACGTTTGTAAAATGCTTTATATTTGGAAATTATTAAATGTTTACCAACGGACAAAATAAAAATAAATTTAAAAAACCAAAAAACTCTCCTAATATAATAAAACGAGGCATTGGCACTTTTAGCCAAGATCCTCATATTAAAACAGAATGCTTTCACCTTTCCAACTTTAAAGGCGAAAAACGATATAAAAAAAATAAAACAGAAATGTAAAGTTTTGGAAACTCAAAACGGATGGTTAAAATGCGATAAAATCGAAATTACGAACTCGTTATCGACCTAAAAACTCGATTGAGTTCTAATGGCTCAATATCAACTACAAAAAGTAGGTTGTTTTTTTTCAGTTTGGCTAATTTTTGAAGCAAACTAAAACAAAAGAGATTTCATTGGCACTGGTTATTATATAACTATCGGATAACAAATAAGGTTCAAACATTGAGAAAATATTCAACACACAGCATACACTTTGATTCAAACTCACCTCACGCAGCAATCCGAAGAGCACATCCGTTGATAGCGACCGCTCGTGGGCCTCGTCCATTATAATGGCCGCATAGCTGTCCAGGTCCGGATCGCGCAGGCTCTCGCGCAACAAGATACCATCGGTCATGTATTTAATGACGGTCCGCTCCGAAGTGCAGTCCTCGAAACGTATGGCATAGCCGACATCCTCGCCTGTAATAAATTGGATTTTTTTTGATTAGTTAAATCAATGCGTGTAAGTGCAGTGTAGATACAATATAATGGACTGGCCAATTGTCAGCTAGTTCGGACAGTAAGCGGTTTATCAACAATGCACAGATACTGTATTTGCTATATTCACTGTAAAGTACTCACCCAGTTGTGTGTCCATCTCGTCGGATACGCGCTTGGCCACGGACATGGCGGCGACACGACGCGGCTGCGTGCAGCCAATCATGCCCCGCTGGCTGTAGCCATCCTCGTGTAGATATTGGGTTAGCTGGGTGGTCTTGCCGCTGCCCGTTTCGCCGACAATGATCACCACCGAGTTTTCGCGTATGACATTGAGCAGTTCCTGGCGGGAGGCGAAGACGGGCAGGAAGCGACGCTGCTCGCCGATGGTCTTCTTACGGGAGAAATCACTTTTGCCGCCGCTCATGTCACGCATATGATCGGCGAACTTTTGGTCCTTACGATAATCGGCGGTGTCGTTGTCCTTGTCATATTTGGCATCGTCCTCGTCCTGCGGCCGCTGCACGCCCATTATGTTGCCCAGCTTTGTGCCGCCCAGCTCCCAGTGCTTTTTTTGCGCCTTGCGGCGCTCCTTCTGCTCGCGATAGTTGCGCACCAAAACGCTGCCCTTGCGCGCCAGCAGCGCCATGTCAGAAGTGGGATCCTTGACGGGCACCACTGGCTCCGGTTGTTTGGTGAACACAATGCGACCGTCCAGAAATGGCGGCACTATGTGATGCACCAGCAGATGGACACGCTCCAGCGCCTCCTCATCGAAATCATCGCTGACATTGATCGAGGTGACAACGCCGGATGTGAGCATCCGATTGCGCTCCCACAGCTCATTGTCGCGATTGTTTTGGCGCTGCTGAGCGCTGATTCGCTTCTTGCGTTTTTGCTCCAGCTGCTCCTCGCGCCGACGATAGTAATCGGCATTGGTGCCAGTGAAAGGATTGTTCTCGTCATCGTAGCCCTCATCGATGTTGTACCACTCGCGATCCAGACGTCGCTGCTCCTCCTCCCACAGGTCACGCGACTCGGCATCTCCTGTCCAGGGCGTGGCACCGCTGCGCTTGCGATCGTGTGCCCACTGATTGTAGCGATGAGCTGGCGTCGCGCGCGTTGTGTCGTCATTGTAATGGGTTCGGCTGCGACTACTGCCTCTTTCGGACCACTCGCCGGTGCCATAGCCGGAGCCAGCGCCACGTGGAGTTGGAAAATCCCAATCGGATTTGCGTCCACCGCTGCTGCCCTCCGGCTCGTCATCATCCCAAGAGCTATTGGATACACCGCCGGTACCACCCGGCGTTCCCGGCTCCCTGGGTGTGTGCAAGCTGCGCACAGACACGGAACGATCCCCATCCCGATCTCGGTCACGATCGCGGCGTCTGCCGTCTCTGTAACGATCCTGATCATGTTCGCGTGTCCGTTTGCGGCGCTCATCGTCGCGCCGCTGGACTCCGCGCATGCGCCCTTTCTCCCGATACCAATCCCGCGTGTTGTCTGAGTCCACGCGCATCGATTTGCGGTCCTCACGCTTGTGACGATCGCGATCCCTTTTGATGTGTTCGCGCAGTCGTTCCCTGGCTTTCTCAGAAACGCCGCCCGTGTGCGATGGAGTTTCATCCTTGTGCTCGCGCAGCTGCCGGCTCAGCTTTTCGAAGCTCTTCGTGTCTGGCTTCTTGAAGGCGAACTCGCTTGCAGGTGTGGCAGCATTGGGTGTGCTCGAGGGTGTTCCGCCATCATCGTACTCGTTGTCCTGAAAGGATATCAGGCGCTCGGCACGAGCCTTTTCAGCGCGTCGCTTGGCGGCTAGTTTGTCCAGGCCCAGTAGAGAGCCTTGTGGAACTTTGAAGCTGCCGCTGACACTGCTGTTTTCCTTGGGCTTCTTCAGCACGAGACCGCCGCGCTGCTCCTGGCCCGTGGTGCCCTCCAAGCGATGCATGTCTGCATCATCTTCAGACATGCTATAATTACGCGATTATTGAGTTTTCTTTTGTGTGCGCAAAATGTTTCATGCGCGTTTTACAATAGAGGTGGTAAACTATCGTTGTAATTATAAAAGTAACGATTTCTTACGTTCTTCACAACTATCGATAGCTATTGCGGCACAACTGCCATTTTTCATGCTTATGGTAATTATAAAACTGAGAAAAAGGACATCAATATTGCTTTAGTAATTTATTTATAACTCAATTTTACAATTTTGCTAATAGAAACTGTAAGCACGCTATCAATAATTGACGAGCATACTATCGAGTACTTCACCTCTATTTTACAACACACCCGAGTTTTTTCAAATGCTCGTATTAGAGTTGGGCATCGTAGTTAATCTTTAACAGTAATTGGTAACACGCCTCAATGGCGGTTAAAAAGCAATAGTGTAGCTCTACCTACATACATATGTGTGTATATAATAACATTCGATAAACAGGCAATCTAGCAACATTTGCTAATGATAAAAAGAAAAACCCCCAAAGCTTGACTTAATAAGTTTAACCGTTTAATTTCGTCTGCTATGCTTTAGCATTACAACTTAGTCTTTGTTCTCCACTTTCTCCGGCACCGTTTGAGTAATCCAATTTAGATACGGTAAATTTCCAGCCTCTATAGGCAATGAAATCACCTCGGCCACGCTATATGGATGATTCTCGCGCACAAACTTGCTCAGCTCATCGATGCGGGTGGTGCGCGTCTTGATCATCATCAGGTATTCGTTGTCCTCGTTCACTTTTCCCTCCCACATATAGATCGACTCGATTTGCTGAATAATATTTACACAAGCAGCCAATTTGCGTTCAATGATCCCATGCGCCAGTTTCTTGGCCGATTCCTTGTCGGGTGTGGTCACAAACACCACGGAGCTGGCGCCGGCAACGTAATCTGTATCGCAAGCCTTGTCGCTCATTTTGCTTTTATAGTTTTGACTGGCAGTGAACAAGGCACTCGATGATGTGCAAGTGGTTGTCGCAAAGGCCGCGCGGCTTGTGACGACGGCTGTGGCAGCAACAACTAATATATTACGTGCTAGCGGCCAACGACAGGGCACCGACCTTGCGTTTCTCAGATATTGCATTAAATGCACTTTGCTCGATCAACAAAACGTTGCGAAATGAAAACAAACCAACAGTTCCGATGTCAATTGTTCGCTATACTCAAGACGTATAAATATCGATAACGTCTGCCTGCTGCTTATCGATAGATGAACTTAAAGCTCCCGCAGTACTAATCGTAAGGTTTAAAACTAATCTGAACTGTTTTGTTATAATGAAAAGAAAACCAAAGGCCAATGCCTGTTACTAAATACATAATTGTCTTTTACATACAATTTGTTAAAAATATCTATTTCCAAACGCACATATTTATCATAATCATTTATGTGGCTCACGCAAAATCATTAAATTGATTTGGTAAATGCAAAAAAAAGAATATTAATAAAATATAATTATTTAATATAGTTTTTGTGCCTAAGACTAAATGATGCTTCTTCTTCTGCTTCTGATTCTTTAAGACGGTGCGCTGTTCAGTAATAGGAGCTAATTTACAACGCGCACATCGAAGTGCCTGATATTGGAGTGAGTGTGTCTACAAGTTTTGAATTATCTTCGAAATTCCCGTGCTTCTGGAATCCCTTTCGTCTTAGTCCGTTTCGAGTTTGTCCGATTGCTGTTTTGCTGCTGCATCGCTTGTTGGCGATGAGGGCGTTGGCTGCACCTGAGCCTGTGGAGCGGGCGCCGCTCCAACCGGTGCTGGTGGTTGTGCTGCTGCTGCTGCTGGTGGTGCTGCTGTTGGTACCGCCACAGCTACTGCTACTTCCGTTGCCGCTGCTGGTGGTGTCGTTGGTGGTGCTGGTGCTGCCACTGGTGCCGCTGCTGGCGTGGGCTGTAATTGTGGTGGCTGCTGCCCCAAAGTATGCGACTGTTGCGGCGGCGGCTGTTGCTGTTGCGACGGAGGCTGTTGCTGTGCTCCGTAAACAGCGCCACTCACTGGCGTCGCTTCGTGTGTGTGTCCCGGCAGCGGCTGCTGCTGTGGTGGTGGTTGTAGGGGAGGTTGTTGTTGTTGTTGTTGCTGCTGTTGCAGCGGCGGCTGTTGTTGTTGTTGTGGTGGTGGTGGTGGCTGCTGCTGTTGTGGTGGCGGTGGCTGCTGCTGTTGTTGTACCGCGCCTGGTGGTGTATTGACGCCACCATGTTCCCTAGTACTGGCAAAATGCAGTGGTGAGTAGGGCTGATAGGGAGGCAGGTGCGGATAGTACGGCTGCGGCCTTGAATGCGGCCCGTACTGCGGCTGATAGTAGTGCGCGTGCGAATGCTGGCCCGGCCCGGGACCACCATAGTTGCCATAGCCCATATGTGGCAAAGGCGGCGGCAGTCCGGGCATGCCACCCGGCGGTGGCTGCTGCTGTTGCTGCTGCGGGGCCATGTGGGGCGGCATGTGTGGCGGATGGGCGCCTGGCGGCGGTGGTCCTACATGCGCATGCGGATGCATTTGTGGTGGTGCTGCTGCCGCTGCAGATTGCGGCGACGGCGGCGGCTGCTGTTGTTGTTGCTGTGGTGGTGGTGCTGCTGCTGCTGTTGATTGATGTATCGGTTGCGGCAGCTGCGGCGGTGGCGTTGGCGTTGTAGAGGGCGGCTCATTGCTAAGCGGCGGTGGTGGAGGCGTAGCCGCAGGCGTCGCCGTGGGCGTGGTCGACTTGCTGCCAGGCACAGCTGGCACTGAGACCAGCACTGCCGGTGCGGCAGCTTTGATCGGCTCCTTAACTGGCTCGACCAATACCGGCGGCAAATCAAGTTTATCATGCTTCACAGGCGGTGGTGGCGGCGGCACAGATGGCTTTGGCGATGGCTCAATGTCCATAGGTTCCGGATCCGTTTTGCTGGCCAGTTCATGCACGGGCGCTTGTGGTGGCGGCGGCAGCGGAGCCACAACGACTGGCGGCTTTACCGGCTCTGGCTTGGGTGTAGCGTTTGTTGCTTCCGGCGCCGGCGGTTGCTGTTGTGGCGGCTGCGGATGCGGAAGCTGTGACGGCTCTTCCTTGCGATTAGGCGCCTCCTCCATGCGCTGACGATCGCGCTTGATGTCCTCATACATGCGATGTACCATTTTCTGAAACGTGTCCTCGTCCACGGCGGGCTTGCAGTGGCGCTTTAGTTCCTCCTGAAAAGCATCGCTCGATTCGAGCATGCGCTGCTTTTTCGCCTCGAATTTCTCCTCCATCTGCTGCAGCTCGGCCTCCAGCTTGGTCTGGTGCATGGTCAGTGAGCTAACCTGACGCTTAAGCACTTGCATGCGCTGTGTAGTGACCACTGAGCGTACGTCGGGCACCACCGCCTCCGAGAAAATCTCGTTGATTAGGCGATGATTGCGCAGATAGCGCGCATAGGCCATATGCTTGGCCGTATAGCCCTCATCCAGATCATCCTCATCCTCGGCCGGCTGGATGTCAATGCGACGCTCGTGCTGGCTCTTGCTACCGCCACCGCGCGATGGCGTTTCGTGCACATCGGACACCTCAGGTTTCACCTTGGACTTGGCCGAGATGTATGCTTGATAGGCGGGCGTCTGATGGTAAGCTTTTAATGCCTTCTCGTACTCCAGCTTCTCCACCTCGTATTCATCGATATACTCAGTTCGTTCGTCTTCACTTAGCTGCTTCCACATGACGCCAATCTTTTTGCCAAGCTCCCAGAGCTTCAGTTCCGGATGCTGAGCTTTAACGCTGTCCCACACCCGTTTCGAGTAGCGCATATACGGCAGTATAGGTTTCTCTGGCGGTTTTGGCGGCTTTGGCAATCGCGATTCGCTTTGGGTTTTGCTGCTCGATGATTTGGTCACCTTCTGTGGCGTAAAAGCCGGATTGCCATAGTTGCTGTGCGTAAATATTGGCGTTTGGTCCTTATTCCGATCGCCCGCAGCGCCGCCGCCAGATGAACGCGACCGGCTGCTGCCGCTGCCGCCACCACCGCCGCCGCCGCCACCACCGCCGCTGGGTAGTGGGGTTGCCGGCCCAGATGGCGCCCCAACGGCGATCTGCTTGTAATTGCTGGGCAGTGCCATGTTTAGTAACATATAGGTAAATTAATTTACTTTTAACTTGCTGGTACGAATACAATTGGTATATATCAGGTAAAAACAACAAAAAAAGAAGAGGTAAATTCACGCGGACGCCATTGATGGGTTTTTCTCTATACTGAAAATTGGAGATGGCATGCAACGCGTCACAACAATCGCAGCTCGATAGATTTTAGGCAATTTTTGCCACGTTTAACAACACTTAACGTTTGTAAGCACCCCGGCATATTTGATAGGTAGAGTTGGTAGTTCCAGTTCCATTTAATAGGTTCACTTAATTACCTCTGAGTTTTGAAGGCAATTGCTTTATGTGTTTAATTAAAAAGTTACTTTTATGTAAAAATCATAGAAAAAATAAAATTTTCGAAGATGCGGCAAACATTTATTAAAAAAGGCAGTGCAGTCCGGTCTTAGCAAATTCGTTTGGCACACAATCAATAAATAGTTCATTTAAATGAATTGTTCAATTAAACTTATTCTGAACGAGACACCACTATGATTAGCCAAAATAATACGTAATCCATTTGAAATATATATAAACATTTAGAAATATTACAATATCAATATTAAACGGTTTTCAATGTAATGCGAATCTATCTTGTATAAATGAAGTATGCCTTATTCCCACTGTCAACCTGGTGCCGATTTCTGAAGCTAGAAGCCAAAACAATCAGTTAGCTCGCAACACTAGCCGAAGGCGGTAGTAAAAGTATAAGATATACATAGATTATAGTAAATATACAAACTTGCAAAAATGAATAGATTTCGCTTGTTTTTATGCGTCGCGCAAGGACTAAGAACAAGTCAGCGTTTTATGCGTGCCACAGTACTTCCACCATACAATCTTTTAGCCGTACAGGCAACAATTGGCAGCAACAACAAATGCGGCCAGGAACTGCAGATATGCAGATCTAACGGCAACCTAGCTGAACCGGAGTATGTCGTAGATAACATAACATATGACCGTGTGTGCGCAGAGACGTTGGATGCCCTGTCGGATTACTTTGATGAGCTTACCGAAAATGCCACAGATCTATCCGGGACCGATGTGGTCTATGGTGTAAATTAAAACATTTGTATACTTGTTTTATAATCATTAACAAACTTGTATTCTCTGCAGGATGGCGTCCTGAGTGTTAATCTGGGTTCAGTCAATGGAATTTATGTAATCAATCGCCAGAAGCCCAACAAACAGATTTGGCTGAGCTCCCCGATTAGCGGACCCAAACGCTTCGACTATATGTTAACACCAGGCCAAGTCACCGGCCGATGGGTCTACAAGCATACTGGGGAGACGCTGCACGAGCTGCTCCAAAAGGAAATAGCAAAAGTCTTCAGAGGGCAACCTGTCAACTTTAGTAATCTACTCTAATGCAACGAGTTATTAGTGCAAAATCTCGTTTTAAAATATACAAATTTGGAGTTGAGTTATTTAATTAATTTAGATAGATTCATTGATACAACTATGCCTTAAAAGCGTTTATATGTTATTTTTTTAATGTTACATATAAGCAGATAAATCTAAAAGCTTAACAATGCAAATTTCTTTATTGTTTATATGTATATCCTTTACTTGTAAACTACAAGTTATTAGCTTTGTGCAAATGTATATAACACATATGTATATATTCTGTTTCACAATATCCGCTGTATATTCTCGTATAACACATGCAAAGCATAGTTCACAACTTTTTAAGTATCCCCTCCCATTTCCATAATGTCAATTGAATTGACTTGAAAAATAAAATTTTTGCATCATGTCACAGGGATAGCGAAAACAAAAGAAGAATATAGTGCTATGTATTTATATTCATAACAATGCCTCGCTCTCGGGTTAATTTTCTGAGACCTTATTTCCCAATATTAAATTAAACAATTTAATAAATAAATGTGTAAGAAAACTTCAAAATTTGTAATTGTTTATTGTTTCATTGACATAAATTTTTTCCGTTTTTTTTATCAAATTGATTTCATTGATGCTGCCTTTAGAGTATAGAGCATATTACATTTTAGGACCATACTTACGCGTCAAACAGTTAGCAGCGTTAATCATAAGGCCTCAGTGCGAAAGACTTTGTTAGGTTGTGTCTTAAATTAAAACATATGTACCTATATACATAGATATAACATTAATCAATGGAGTAAGTTAAAATACTCAATAAATAAAAAATATTTAGATATACATGCTATAATTATTTTACTATCCGTGCAGGATAACATGCCGTGTTCATCAGTGAGCAGTCCACGGCGTCTATGTCAACAATTTGCCGAAGTACAACACATATATCTGGCCGAGCTCCTCGGTCAGCAAAAGAAGAATCTTATTGAATGCTTCAAGAGAAAATTGGGGAATTCTTTAAGGGCTAATTAGTTTTCTGCCAGGCAGCATTGGCATTGACATCAGTAGCAGGATGAGCTGGTACCTTCTCTCAGGCTGGACGCATCTGCTGATCATTCATGTCCAGCGGCCAATAAAACACACTTAAAAAAAAATTGGGAAACTCTTTAGGGGACTACCCTTTTACTTTCTGATTAAGCAAATGGGTAAAGATATGTAAAAAAAAAGAAAAAAATCGGAAAAACTAAAGAAACAAAGAGGTGAGGCTGAGTTGGTTAATAAAAAAAAAAACGAGTGTAATTACAGCTTTTATATTTAGGTTGCAAGTAAGGGGTTGTCGATTCCGTTAATACTCAAAAGAGTTAGCTAAACAAAAAATAAGTAAAACTAATAAATTATTTCTCCTGGTTTCATTTTATTAGTGACATAGTTGGTGGTGAGCCTTTATTTCAAGTTATGTACACAGGGCCAAAAAGTAATAAGAAAAAAAAAATTGAGTTGTGCTTGAAATATAAATATAAATATCAATATACATAATATATCTGCTTCAATTTAAATATTCAACAAGCTGTATTTGCCGTCTACAGCAAACTAACTTAAAATTAATATTATCTTCTTTCCATTTCTTTTTAATTGCGACCCCTGCCACAATTACTGATGCCCGCCAAACATGTTGTTGTACTGTGACTGTTGCTGCTGCGATGGCATAAAGTTTTGTGGCATATTATTGTACGGTTGCGGCGGTCCATTCGCCCAGGGATTCATTTGGCCGGAATATCCGCCTCCACCACCGCCCATGTGTGGACCATAGGCATTGTAATTGCCCATGTTGTAGGGTGCCTGTGGCTGTTGCTGCTGCGGCTGCTGCATGTTTGGATAGCCGCCGGTTGGACCGCTCGACATTTGATCGCCGCCATAGTTATAGTAGCTGCCGTTGCCACTACTGCCATCACCATTAGGTCCAAATTGTGGATGTTGTTGTTGCTGGCGCTGTTGCATTAGGCTAGGGACATTGCGCATTTGCTGCTGCTGCTGCTGGCGGTGTTGCTGTTGCTGCTGTGTTTTGGCGGCGCTACTTGCCTGATTGCTGTTGTTGGTCAGCGTGCCCATCAGGTTGGCAATAATGTTTTCTGTATCCTTAAGCGAGATCTTCGGTGCCGCCGGCTTGAAAGTCAACGGATTGGGCGACATCGACGAAGGCATAATGGCCAAGTTAGAGTTTCTGCCATTTGAGTCCTTTGCCTTCATAACCAGATCATCGAAATTATAATCATCGTCGTCGTCATCGTCCAATATGAAATTGGGCGAGTTGTGCTGGCCGACTCGACGCTGCAGTTTGGCTGCCGTGGACAGCTCGCGTTCGATGCTCTTGCGACGCAGTCCGGCCATTGTGGCTGCTGCGCCGCCAGCACCCGACATGCGTGAGCCGGCGCCAGGACGATCGTGTTGCCCGGGTCGACCGATGGCGACGACCCGTGTGAGAAAATCGCTGCAGGATTCGCCGTCGCTGCTAAGCTCGGCAATGTTTACATATTTGCGCAAGCGTTCCACGCGCGACGGTTCGAGTTTCTCCAGTTTGCGCAAATGGCCAATAAGATGCACCTGCTCCTCGTTGGACAGAAACTTGAAGTTCTGCAGCAGCGTCTGCAGGTCAGAATCGGTTAAAGATTCCATGCTATTGCCATTATCGCTAGTGCTCGGCCTGGACGTTAACTCGTTGCCCGTCTCCTTGGCAAGCTGTTGTTCAACTTCTTTCATTAGTTCACTTAAATCAATATCCAGATCACCGCCGCCGCTGCCGTCGTTACTGTTCGTGTTGGTATCGAAGCCGAGACGAAGCGGCACCTCGGCAAAGCTCAGACCGCTACTCCTGTCGTTCTGGCGGCGTGAATGGTTCGTCTTCACCAGCAGCGTAAAGAAGTGCATCAGCTTGTTCATGTCCTCGGTGCTCAAATCATCCAGGCCGCTTATCACTAGGGCGCTGGCCAGTTTCGAGGATACCAGCTGCCTATCGAACGGTAGCTGGAACTCCTTCTTCCTTCCGAAATGCTCATGCGGCTCATGCTGTGCTGCCTCTTTAGCACCTGTGCGTGTGAGTGTGTGTGGAAAGGTGGAAAGGCATTATTAATTGATTAACAATAATTCATTCATTTTTACAAATAGCACATTATCTGGTATAATCGAAATTAT
This sequence comes from Drosophila lacertosa, assembly GCA_004143845.1. Lineage (NCBI taxonomy): Eukaryota > Metazoa > Arthropoda > Insecta > Diptera > Drosophilidae > Drosophila > Drosophila lacertosa. The sequence goes on along the minus strand of SCDZ01000522.1, from coordinate 36,762 downwards.
TTAAAAAAAAATCAAAAACGCACTAAACATCTAAAGGATTACATACAATTCGTACTTATATCGTTAAAAGAAGATGCGGCAGATGCGACGCTTCCAGCTGCTTGGACAGGGCACTTAAACAGAACGCACGCGTGTGTCTATCATATTATATATTTTTTTGTATTATTACTTTTCTTTTTGTTTTCATTTTATTTGATTTATTTCAGCACTTTTAGCACTAAACTAGCGAGCCCACAGACCGCACCCGAAAGACTGACCCAATAATTCGAAGAACTTTATTGGGTTCTCAGCTTATACCAGATCAGACACTGACCAGCTGGTTGTAGTTTGGATATTGCCGAAATATGTACATACGTTAAATATTTAATATCATTATTTACTCTAGTCTAACAATTCTAACGAATAAGCTTAAAAATTGTATTATTTTTATTATTTTGGAAAGTTAAAATCATGGAGAAACAAGTTTCAACACATTTGATTTTATATATAATTTTAAAAAACTTTTTGAATTCATAAATCGAATATGACCTGAAATTTTCAGTAAAAAATAATGTGCATACGATTATATAAGAAATTATATAGTCGTATTTTTTTGAAGTACTTAAACAGTTAAAATACTTTATTATATTTTAAACCTTACTGAAATCTCAACTTAAACTTTAAAGAAAATATTGTATATGTAAGGACCCTTGGGCTCAGATATAATAATTTCCGAACAATTAAATTGAGTTAAAAACGATTTTGGAATGTTTTAAATGATGAAAATTCTTATATATTACGTGTAAAAAGAGTTTCTTAACAGAAAAGTCAAAGTTGATGAGCTTTATTCGAAATTAGGCGGCACTTTATGTTTAAATTCATATATCATTATAATTAAACTTGCTCTTTAAGGCCAAGTGGAGATCGGCTTTAATACACAACAGACTTGGTACAAAAAAATATTACGATAAACGTAGATTATAATTTTTTAAATAGTTATACGCGATGTTTCTTAAATACAATTAATAAAAAGTCAGGTGTTCAAGCGCTGTAACCATGGGGCAAGCATATTTCAAAACATCAATGATTCAATAAATTATACATTTTGTTAATTTTTGGCAACCCCAGGTTGTAACGGCCAATTGACAGGGTAACGCTAAAGCACATTGCACAACAAGAACGAAAAAAAACTAAAGATCGAATTCTGCACCGAATCGAAATGCATATAGGAAGGAGTAAGACAGCCAAACAGATCTTAAAATTGGATTAAATATTTTTGACATTGCCAAGAATTTGCCCAATGCTTTACGTCCAACAAGGATTACAAATGCAGGCACATAAGATTATATTATACCAGAGTATAATTTAAAATAATCTAAAGTTCTTGGTAGCAAAAATATTTGTCCAAATTATGCGCGACTGCGTAACATTATCCTGTCCACAGTGACCAAACGGATACTTACCCGATCCCTGAATTATTGGCTTGGGCTCTGTAAAGTAAAGGGCTTTGGTTTTGAATATTGTTTTAAACTTACCTTTGGAGGTCACCTGGAAGATGATGGTCGCTATATTGCTGATTAACTTTTTCACAACGCGCACTTTTTGGGGATCGTCGAGCACTTCAGCAATGAGTATACCCTTCAGCTTCTCCTTGGTGGTTTCCATAAAGACGCAGTTGTCCTCATTCAATAGCAAATCATCGGCAGCATTCGGTTTCACCTTCTCCATGGCCAGCGCCTTGCTGAGCAAATTGAGCGCCTTGGGACCCAGGCTGCCCAGCTGATCCTCCAGGGCGGATAGCATGCGCAAGACACTAACCACCGTTAGTGGACCTTCGGGCTCTTCAACTGGCTCCATTTCTTTGGCAGCACCCGACAAGATCGTACCTGCTGGCGACAAAGAACGCAGGCCGGGCTGAGTGTATTCTGGATAGAGGCGCGAGTCCATCACACGGAACGTCTCCATAAGTTCATAGGAACGCGAGGAGCGTGTATAACTGTCGCCCCTATCCCTATAGTAATCGTTGCTTCTCTCGTGTCCCCTATCCGCGTAATCGTCGATTCCGCGCGAATGATGCGATCTATCTCGGCCGCGACTGTAGGGCGAGCGCGAGCGACGGTGTGGCGAGCGCGATCTGGAGCGCGAACGTTGCCGGCGCCTTGGGCCCGGCGGCGAGCGTGTTCGCGAACGCCGACCCATGCGTGGCGGCAGTGGCCGACCACGTTTAGGCGTTGGAGAGCGCGACATTGAGCGCACATAGGGTGGATGGCGATTGGGGCGCGCCGATGGCGTACACGGTGGTTGTTGTTCGTCATCACTGATGTCGATGACAGCATCGCTACCGACGTGGCCATTGCGATTGTTGGGGCCGCGATAGTTGGGCTTGCGGCGCCCAGCGCCAGCAGCGGCTGGCGACAAACCGCTTAAGCTTTTGGGACTGCTGACACGTATTTTGTAGCGGTCCATCAGTTCCTTTGTGTTTTCCTCATCCTCATCGCCGAGCTTGAACTTATCCTTCAGCTCCTTTTTGATCTTGTTGACGGCAATGTTAAAGAGCTCAACACGTCTATCCTTCCAGTAGGTAATCCATTCGGGTTTATAGTCATAATTATTCGGATCGCATTTCTTTTCCTCCTGAAGCTGCTTGTAGCGTCGATTCCAGAACAGCTTCCACTCTTCTGAATAGTCGGGATGCTTCTCTGGATTCGATTCATATGTTTCGGTGTCATCGCGTAGCTGCTTCAGCTGCAGTTCCAGTAGGCAGCGAAACTTCTCCCATTTGTAGCGCTCCTGAGCAATATGCGACGCCTGCAGTGACAGCTCCTTAGGCGTCGGCAGCTGTTGCTTAATCCCCGCTGTGGTTGTTGACTTGGCGCCTGTCATTGCCATATCGCCGCCCACCGGTGGCGATCGATTGACGGCACGATATGCCGGCTGCTGTTCCTCCTGCTTTTTGCGCGACTTCTTTGCTGATTGCAGCGATGCCTGCTTTGCCGCAAAATTATCATCATCATCACTAGAGATGGCATCCAGTGCTATGGTCATTGGCTCTGTGTTGCGCTCGCCCAAATTAAGCGTTACCCGAACAGATTCCGTTGGCTTGGTATTGAGTATCAATTGACGCACCTCGTCCAGAAAATCGGGACCAGCGCATTCATCAAAATGAAATTTATCGCGAACCTGTGAACAAATTTTGGCACGAAAACGGCGAAAATCGTCACCGCCAACAGCCAAGATTTGATCGCTGCGGCCGTAATGCTGTTCGATTTGTTTAACCAACATAGTGGTGACATTTAGCACCAGCTCGTTGGAATTACTGGACGAGCGACGTAGCTGCTGTAGCAGCTCGAATGCCTTTTGATAGTGTGTCTTCAGATAGTTGGTTCGATGGGACACTGATGTCCAGTGCGTGAATATGGATCGGCTGTCGTTGCATGTGTTGCACAGTACACAAAAGTAATCAGGGCGCACCTGACCGTCCTCGTGCAGCTCCACAACGTACTCAGTGCCAATTAGTGAACCGCCCTTGAAGCTATCAATTTGCTTTTGTATAACCGCCGTGCGCGTCATTTCATCCTCAAAGCCGGGCGGCACCGGCTCGCCCGTCAAGTAGCTGCTCATTTTGGACGAATCTGTAAAAAGGCAGCGATTGGTTTTTAGATTATAACCAACAGAGACTGGCGCATGTCGTGACACGAGTCAGGCAGATGATTCAATTCAACAAGGATCTGACAGCAATAAACGCGAGCAAGCCTTACCTCAAACCTTAATTTAAATAAGAAGTTGTCGATAGGTAAAAGCTAATACGTTGAGAATGTACACCGATTGATTGGGCTTTGTTGACATTGGTTGAGATCTTTTTCAACATATAAATATTTTATTTTTTGCATCAATTTTAAATGCCAAACTTTTTAAAGATTTCTACAAGTTGACTACAATACTTAGTAGATGCCCTTTTTGTGCTACCCTTCTTGCGTGTCCTTTGTTGAATAAACAATTTCTACATGCGCCGATCTCTCAAATAAAATATATACGCGCCGCTTGGCAATTACCTGCTCCTCACTTTGGAAGTGACCTTTCGTTTTTATAACACTTAAGATGATTTTTTTTTCGAATGCACTAATTTTGACACGAAAAGAAACTGACAAATATGCACACATGTGCACATACACTTCCACACAAAATACGCACAAATTCACAGTGGCGGCTCCTTAATTTATATTTGTTTGGTTGGACGCAACACAACGTCAACGTTGCGCACGTTTCGCGGAAGCAATTCGATGTTAATTTCTTTACTTACAGTGCTAATTGTAGAGTTGATCACTTACAATATGCATAATGTCAAATGGTAGTAACACACTTTCCTCACAAATGTCCACAAATATTTTCATGCACAAATAATCACTAATAGAAATTAAGAAAAATGAATACAACGCAAGTGTAGCAAAATGTTGTATAAATTGCGCAGTGTTGGTAAAAACACGTTATTATGGTTGATTTGTAACTATCGCATAGGTGTAATCTCGATAATGTTATCGGATGAGCGGGCTAAACTCCAAAAATTAAAATTGCATTTTCTTTGTAATTATTTTTTTTAAATATAGCATTTATATTTCAGACATTTAATAATTGACTTCTCTTTAAATTTTAAGCAAAACATGATATTAAATATTCCTAGGGCATAAATATTCAAAATACATATTTAATAGTATATATAAATTAATAAGCTTTATTTTAATATAAGAATGGATTGATGAAACAAGTTAAGATTATTTATATGACTCATAAGACTTCTTTATAGTTAATATGTATCCAGGTAAACCCTACCCACAACTGTGTAAAGCATTTACTACAGCTCATGCACACTCTAGATTGACTTTTATGGGGTGCTCACGGTTGAATGAATGATTTATTCATTCATTAATCAATTTATATGAAATCTGCCACATTTTGTAAATTATTTTCCCCACTTGCCTCTGGCAGTACTCAATTTTTGTAATGATAGCCCTATGACATTTTGATGAAGTTGCTGCACTTGAGCTGAAGCTTAACAAACATTGCCTTTGAAAATGCGTTAATGCCTTCGAGCATCCAGTATTATGTGGTGCTTGTGTGTACATATAATTACAAGCTCGTATATTAGAGTGTACCAACACCACCACGGCGGACAAATGGCAATGTGCCGTGTCCACGTCCCAAAGCAATTTCGCACCCACCCCAACAAAAAGGCCAGCGACGTGTGCTGTGATAGATGTATCACGTACATTCATATCTGAATGGAAGAGTCACATTAATCGCTACATGATGACGATAACGGCAATATAAGCGACTATACAATGAGCTGACCATATGCGCACATAGACAATAAAATGGAAAGCGGATGCCACCCGAAATGGTACAAATGGTGCAATTGGAACGCTGACTGGAGTTTGAGCACAGGAGTAGCAGAAGGAACGGACGGGTGGCCAGCCAGTCAGTTCACATTTAATGAACACAACGGTGACATGAGTTATGGGCCATTTTTTTGACAACACGAAAAATTGCGAATCAGCACAGCTGTTGGCTCTGCGGTAAGGTTTGCGCAGAATGCGCTGCCTGGAACAGTGGCTACGTCGGGGGCTGGTGCGGTGGCGTTGCCGGTACACAAGAAGGGGAGAGAAACAGCAACGACGGCGGCGGCATCTCGACATCGGCATGAATGCAAATGCTATTTTGCATTAACATTGCGAATGAACATGGGGCATCCCGTAACACAGCCAAATTCAAAGTCCGTCGGCAGTCCATTCGCGCCACGCTGATGAAGATGAGCGCATTCCGATTACGGTGAACACAGGCAGACCGAGTGCAGGCAGCGACACCCCTTCTGGCTCGGAATCGAAATCAGCTTCAGATGTGCACGATATGGGCGCGTAATGTGTTTTAGACAAAGTGGCAGACACAGACATTTCGTATGGTTATTCTCTTTATAGAGCCTATAAAAATTTTGCGATGCACTTCACAAATCGCAGTACAAAGGCATAAATAGATGCTATAAACACTTTAAAGCAAACTTATGGATAAACATATTTTGAAAATTAAGAACACAACTCTTAAATCACAAATTTATATTGTACATATTTTTTAAATGATATCTGCTTATCTTTACTCAGATTCTTCACTTTAATGTTAGCTTTAAGCGAAAATAAAAATAAAGCGTGCTTTTGAATATTTAATTTTAAAATACTCTGCAACAATCAGATCAGACTATTTTAAAAAATTAAAAAATATGTACATCAGTTACCAAGTAAAAATAAGCACTCAAATATTTTACCATATATGTATGTAGCTCCCATATAAACAATGTTTAACATAATTTGTTTCCATAATGTATTCTAAAGCAGCTATTTTTTTTGCAAGGGCATTTAATGTTCGCCCTTCTGCAGATAACAATTTATTTTTTGTATTCTGCGCTGCTTTTGAAACAAAAATTTCTTGGCAAGTTGTGCGCAATTCATTAAGCGAAATCTGCCCGAATGCGAATAATGCAAATTGCTCTATTTCGGGCTAACTGCGAACGACGACAAATTTATTTGTGGCCCATGTGGCAAGTAAAAAGGAACCATCGCCGTTGCAATCTCCATCAATGAAATGAAATGAATGCCGTGTGTTTTGCAGACTTGAGCATTTGCACCAAAAGTTCAAAAATTCCATTTATTACTCTGTCGAGTTTTTTGTTTTATTTGTTCCTTTCGATCTTGTTCTGTTTGAGTGCTAATTTTTAAGAATTTCAAATTTCTTAATGGGTTCGCTGTGTTGCCCGTATTTGAGAATTGCCCAGCGATAGTTTGCCTATTAGCATGGGAGCGAAAAAGAAAGAGTTTTCCTTTTTTGACTTTGGTCTGCTTTTAACCCCTTGTTGCCAGCTACATTTATTCCCATGCACCCCGGGCCACCCCTCGCTGGACCGGATGTGCTCATTGTGCGTCATTTCTACTTATCACCCAGGGGAATATGCAGCTTGCCGGAAGCGCTCCATTGCCCAGCTGCAGCTGGTGTCGGTCCAAATCCCAGTCCCAGTCCCAGTCCAAGCGCTCGTTCAAACTTTGCCGCATGCTTCAAAAATGCGTAAATCAAACTAAAAACAAACGGCAATGGCTTGCCATGAATTAGTATTAGTGTAAAACGGCTTTTAATAAGTTAGACAAGCCCGCATCTAGTGGAATTGTTGCTTGGTGCGCCGAGGGGGGAGGAGGGCATGGTGATGGGGGCATCCGCAACGGCAACGTCAATTGCGGTAGCCGCAAAATGGCATTTTGTTTTAAAAAGTTCTGCATTGCAAAATGGCTCGCAATGGGCGCATAAATTTCAAAGCTCTTGTTTAGTTATTTTTCCTTCTTTTCTTTGGGTTTTTGTATCCATAATCTCTCTGGTGGGGGAATCCCATAACTTTGCCGAAAAGCTGGCAACGCTGCCTGTGACATATGTAAAAACCTTTGCTCCGCAACTACTAATTTAAAATAAATACCTGTATACATACTACATCATATATCATAACTAAAATAATAAAAAATGGTTGGAAAGTGGTTTTAAAAAAAATGTTTACAAAACGTGTTCTACACTCATAACTCAAAAAGAATTTAAACTATGTATACTTCTGTGTTGTGGCCCGGGTTCATAATGATTGGGCGGGCAATGGGTGGTCCTGGCGAAATATGTCCACATTTAAGACACGATAATAAATATTTCTGTTGTAAGGATTTAAAATGTTATATGATATGACCAGTCGTATCAATTTATAAGCATAATTCTTGTTTTTAGCGCAAGACACAAAAAGTTGAAAACAAATTATGGGGCTTATGTAAAATGTTTCATAAGTATTTACGATTATGTCGGACATTAAGGGTATGCACGCTTAGATAACTGATCTATGTACATTGTTGTTTCTTTATTTTTTTGCCTGTTGGTTTTTTACTTTTCATTTCGTTTTTTTATGGCAATTTCAAACATGCAACATGTTGCAATGGAGTTATAAACCAGCCCCAAATTTCAAACTTTGCAGACGACTTACATAAGAAGTGTACATAGTCGCTGGGGTCAGGGGGCACAGTGGGGCAGTGCGGCGGGAGGGTTCGCGCGTGTGAGGGCAGCATGCCAAATGGAAAAAAGTTTTTTGCCTTAATTTTTGGCGTCTTTTTTTTTGTATACTCTGCCGCTTTATTAACGTTGCCCTGTTATAGGAGGGGTGGCGTGCTTGGTGGGGCACGTGTGGGGCGGGGAGTGGGTGGGGTTGTTTGTTTGCTGGCAGCAGCGCAGCAAGTAATATTTTTGCCGCATAAAAGTCAAAATATGCAAATAAAGCATGCTCTTCCTGGTGTTGTTGTTGCTGTTTCCGTTGTTGTTATTACTATTGCGGAGGGGTGTGATGGGGTAGTGGGGAGAGTGTTGAATCGGGAGGAGGCAGAGAGGCAGCTGATACGCTAACAGTCAGACACAGAGACAAACAGACACAAACGAAGTCCCCGGCTAGAACAATGTGCATATAGATGGGCATTGGAGAAAAGGTGAAAGAGGGGCCTGCGTGAGAGTTGTGGAACAGGTCGAAAGAGAGAGTGAGAACAGCGTGGCTTAAATAATAAATGTAGTACACGCTTTGAAAGAATTTACTATGCTTTGGCAAATGGAAGTTATAAAAACCAAACACACACCACATACTCACACAAAGCCAAACACAATCATACACATTCGCACACGCACACATGTGCACGGCATATAAATAAACAATGCCCCTATATAACCCGAGGCAGTCCGGAGTAGAGGAGAGGTAGCGGCATTTCCATATTGTTGCTATAATCAGCGGCCGCTTTGATTCATCTGCATGCACGCGCGATGCCGGGACATTCAAGCAAAGGGAAATCGGGGCCACCACCAAGTCAAAGCCATATCCATACCCATAGCCAAAGCTAAATCCATGGCCAAAGCCTCAGCCCGGTGTGCCACCCCATCATCATCAAAGTCAAGCCAACTGGGCGAAGCAACCACCAAACAGACACACACAGACTCCGTGACTCCGCTGGCCCAACTTCAACTCCGACTTTTCTGCTGTTCATGCAATTTAGTGATGGCTTCGTGCTCAGTTTTGGAAAGCACGACACAGTAAAATAACTGTATTTAGTTTTTTAATACAAAATTGACATACAATTTTTTGTTTAATTTTTTAAATTGTTACATTACAGTTATATTTGTATTCCAACTTTGATTTATTTTGCTTTTTGATTTGAATAATTTAACGTTTTTTCTCTCCCAACAATGAAAATCACGACCCGCTCGCAACACTAGTGCAATTTAAATTTCGCTTCAAACGTGTTCGTGTTCGATGTTTGAAATCATGTTCGAGCAACAACCACCGACTGACGCCCCTTTTCAGTTCGTGCGGTAAGTGTTGTATAATCTCGCGGTGGCCTTGCCAAAAATCTAGCCGAAAAAGGCTAATCACACATACAAATAAAGCTAAATAGAGCCAAAAATGTTGATATTTTAAAAGGAAAACACTTCAATGCATAATTTATTAGAAATAATTGTGCTATAATACCGAAGTCTTTATAAAATCATACATATCAAGCTTATTTAAATGTAAATAAAAATTTATATGTAATTAAATTGAAAGATTGTTGGGTGTAAATATATATGTGTTAAATATATATTTTGTTTAAATATAATATCTAGCATAAATAATTTACATTACTAATGAGCATGGCAGACCTATTTTTAATGCACATAAGGGTTTTAATATGAGAAGCTGACAAAAAAACTGCTAAAATGTAGCTCTTTAGCGGCTGTAGCAGCTGTGAACGTAGCAGCCCTTTTCTTTACTCTGCTCTCTGGGGCGCTGTGCACGTTCGCGTGTGTGAGTGTGTCTGTGTGCTTTTGTGTTATCTCGCAGCCTGGTTCTGGTTCAGTTTTCGTTTTCCGTTAGTGCAGCATTTATCCTCGACGACGTTGGTTGGTCTCGCCTTCGCCATCAGCCATTGTCACTGTCGCCGTCGCCGTCACCGTCGCAGTCGCTTGTCGCCTTGTCGCTGGTGTTATTTATTTATTTTTTTTATATTTTGCTGCTGCTGCTGCTTCTGCTGCTGCTAGCTAGCTGCTCTTGTCGTGTGTGCACGTTTTATTTATTGTTGTCGTGTGTTGTTTGTTTGTGTTCTTGTTATGGTGCCAGTGCCAACTTACCTGATATAAAGCAACAACAAAAAACTCAAACAAGGTGCGCAGACCCGGAGTCAGGGCCACGGCACATGTTGTTGTTAACCAGCGCCCCAAACACCCGATCCCAGCCCGGTACACTAACCAATAAGTAAACCCAAACAACAAAAAATAAACGGAATGAGACCCCCTCTCATCGCATCTTAGCGTAAAAGCTACAGTTACTCGCTGCGTGTAGTGAGCACAGCATGCTTTTAGCTTAAGCCCATTTATTGTTATTGTTGTTGCTGTTGTTGCAGTCGAAGCAATAAGCAATATCGCCAAATCACAAACATAAACACAAGCACAAACACGTAGCAAACCAAAAACAAAAACAAACAGAAATACACAAAACGCGCAGCGTGCGCTGCTTCACTAAATGCAGTCGACGTCAACGCTGACGTCGCTGTCGTCACAGTCGTCGCGTATTATGGGCCTAACCAAACAGCAACAACAACAGCAACAGCAACAGCGGCACTTGATGCAAAAATAAACAAACAAAATCAATCAATTAATCAATCTGTGGACGCCCCAGTCGTACGCTCACGCCCACGCTCACGCCCACGCGTACTTTAAACTGCAACAACATTAAAAAGAGGAAGAAGAGTAACAGTAACAGCTAGAGCAACAAAAATGTTCCAGTCAATTGCACTAGTGCTGCTGCTGCTGGTTGCCGCCCAGGCTCTGGGCCAGGCACCGAGGAACGCAAATGTGAATGCGAATGCTGCTGCCCAGCTGCAGGAAACAGAGACGCAGGCAGCAGCGACGCCATTCGGCAGCAAGCAGCTGACGAGATGCCGCCAAAGCTGCTATCAGCAGGTAAGCCCCGCTCAGGTCACTAAAGATAAGACGCACTTGATGGACACTTGTATATGCGCTCGACTGAGCCGAGAGACTCTCGAGCGCGTCTTCAAGGTTAGAGCTCAGTCAGCAGCCGCCACAGTAGCAGACCCGTCCACATAGTTCAGTCCAGTTCGGCAATGACAATGGGCCTGACAGACAGCGCTAGCACTGAGGGCTGGGCAACGGGGAATTGGGAACGGCAAAAGCGACGGGAAAACGTTTTTTATGCGGCTGGCCGCCTTTATCTGTTGGCTGACATCGCTGCCGCTGCTGCCGAGGTTGCTTCTCAGGTAGCTGCCGCTGTCAGTTGACAATGTCAACTGGGTGGTCTGTGCCAGTCATAGCGCTGCTAATAGAGATTAGGCAACTGGGAAGGAGATCAAGAATAGGAGCCACAATGCCGCAAGGGCAATTGAATATGCTTCCGAGCGGAATAGCTGGAGCAAAGCTGGCGCGATTGAGGACTCTATGGAAGGAGCTCTTTTCAGGCAATGACTGTAGAAAACTAGTATCTGCATATAAAACAGATAAATACATAAAAAAAGAGAGTTATGAATAAAAGGATTTTATGTAGAAACAGCCCGTGGATAGAAAAAAGAGGGTTCAATTTGAAAATTTCCGAACCACAAAAGTGACAGAATTACGCATTTAATTGAAAGTTAAATTCAATACAATTTTTATTCGTAAAGTTTTGAACAGAACATCAGAATAGTTTTTATTGCCAACTAGAGGCAGTAATCGAAAGCTTATATGTAAATGCATATATTAATACTTGGAGTTAAACATTTTTGACGTACTACTATTAAATCATGAGTTAACTTAGGGGTCGACAAGGAGATTCATTCAAGTAATGTTAATTTGAATTACAATTTATATACACATTTGAATGGCTTCAATTATAACATTTAAGTCATAAATTAAAACGTTCATTAACGTATTTTTACAACATAATTTTATTTGGGATTTGGTTACAATCATTTTGTGTCGGGGTTTAAATAAGCTGCAACTGTTTTTAATTGTTCTTTAATATTTATCACTGTAAATTTTAGGAAAATTTTTATTTTTTTCAATCAACATTGTCAGATTAATTTCTGTGTAGCTGGTTCGACATTTTTATTTTGTACATGAATATTTATGGCAAACACAATACAAAATTATAATTGATTTTTTAAAATAATGATCGTCATGGAGATAACTTAGTATTAAAGCGTTCTTGAAATGACATTTTTCGCATTATTAATGGATGACTGCGTTGAATTCCTTTTTAGAAATCAATGGCGTTTTCCGTAATGTGAAAGCCGTGATCCATCTGGCGTCACAAATGCAATCCGTTGACCTTTAAGGGTTGCCAGCCTGGGCTGTAGACTGCCGTATGCACTGTGGCTAATTTCACGCCTGTCCGGATCTAATCCCCGGCACAGGCCACCAACCCACGAGCGTCGTTCAATCAGCGCCAAATTAACACCATAAAAGTTGGCAGCATCCGAAGACTTTGTTCATTGCATTTGCTGACTTTTTGGGGGTGTGCGTGTGTGTGATTGTGTGTGTGCTAAGAAATCGTCTCTGTGTCGCGCTCTGGATCAGTCTCAACTGAATTGGTAATGCCAGATGCGTATGCCGGGCACGTAGCCTTTGGCTGGTGGTGGAATCTGTTCCGACAGGGCTTCAATAATTGACAAGCGCAGCATTTGGCGACTACGTGCCACTGAAACTGGTCACTTGGCAATAGGCCGTTGTGGCAGCGGCAACGGCAGCTCATAAAACTGCTCAAAACTGACCTGGATGGGTAATTTATGTGGCCTGGGTGTGAAGCGATGCCCAATTCCGTGGGCAATTGCATGTAAAAGTTGTCTGTTGCCTGCGTTTAATTTATGTGGGCCAACAACTATGCCAGGTAGCCCGCAAGACGCTCAGGGGCAGGCCGAACGGCCAAAGGCGGGACGGAACGGAACGGGCCATGTTGACTGGACTTGCCTGCTCAGCGTTTTCATTGAGCGTGTGGTGCGTTTGCTTTTCATTGCCAACTGAAGATGAGGCCGTGACACGTACGTTTCACGAAGCCAACTATCCTCAGATATAATTGGAAATCGTCAACATACAACGAATTTCTCCATCAAGGAAAATATTAAATAAATTTACAAAATAATCAAATTTTTATGTAGCCCTTAAAGAGCAAACCGAGCAAACTGTTATAATTTTCAAAACAAATCTATATACTATTGAATGCTATATAATATCAATTGACACAGCATAAATAAAATACCAAATATGCAAAAATATATATACATACTATGTATGTACATATATATTAATATGCACAACACAATCGCATATTAAATGCAATTACAATTTCAATTACGATAACGTCTCGATTGGCAGGCAGTGGACAATAAAATCACAGTGCCATCTCTAATTGGTATTGCCCGAGCCATTCATACACTCACTCACTCAGTCATTCGTTCATTCATTTGCCGCCTTATTGTTGTTACTTATCGCCCAAGTTGTTTCGCAAAGGCCAAAAATTCAATTGAGCGGAAAATATGTTGTCTTTGCGATTTTCCTTTTGGCATGCTCGTTTATCTGGCCGCCTTATTGTGTAATGATGACAAAGTGCTCCTGCTGCTGAATGCTGGTTGCTTTATGCCAGTATGTGATGCCCGCCATCTTTCTCTCCTTTCACACAGGGTCGCAGTGGCAGTCGCAGTCGAAGTCGAAGTCCCAGTGTCTTTCCCTGTCCCTGTCTACGTCACATTCCCATTTCAGTCCCATTGCCGTTGTGAGTTCTCAGTTCGCATCAGCACATTCATTCATTTGTCTGCGTGCTCATTCATAAACTAAACGGACAGGCTTTAGGTACCGGGCTGTGGGCCTTTGGACTCGCATTGCTTTGGTAACCAGGACGTTGTCCAGCTGTCGCTGCTGCGTAGCTAAAGCGACAGTTGACAAAGGCTAAGCAGGCTGGCTAAAATGCGGCCAGCGAGGCACCCAAGCAGCCAGTCCTCATTGCCGTCACCCAGTCCAGTTAGTCCACAGTTTCATCTCCTGCCGACAGCGTGAAAATTTCAATTCGCCATACAACTTTGCGGTCATTTATACAAACACAAACACATATACATACATATATACATAAGTATATATACGCATAGATAGTCGTAGGTCTGTGTGCCTTGGCCTTTTTTGCAGTCAGGCCTTTTATATTACAGTTACAAATTTGCGTCTATTGTTGGTAATGGTGATGCTGCGCCGTTGTCCTCGTTGGCCAGTGCCTTGTTGCCTGCGGCGCACAGCCTGATTACTTTTTCTAGCTTACTTAAAATTCGATTAGGCCACGCCCACTAACTAACTTTTTTGTTTGCGCTGTTCTGGTTTTATGCAGCATCTTCTCATTCCCATTCCCATTCTCATTCTCATATTTAACTTTATTTGTCTTCTTCTTGTTCTCTTTTGCAGTTTGCCAAGGATTGGCATTATTGCACGGATTTCGTTGATTGCAGAAATGTAAGTACATTCCCCACTCTAAATAATGATAAGCTCAAAAAACAGTGAATAGCAGCGATAACAGCAGCCCGAATAGCCCTAGGTTATGGCTCCCATCAAAACAGTCCAGTAACAGTTAATAATTGTTATGGTCCCTTAACCCATTAACGTGCGCGATAAAACATTTCTCATTACTTTCGCCGTAAACGCTCCGCTTGAAATATGATTATTAAACCTATTTCAAGCTAATTAACTGCGGTTGTTATTTACAAGAAATTGCCCATTTAGTCAGGTAGTTTTCGCTAAAGATTATTTTTCATAAAGATAGGGTCTATATTTTCTGTCATATTTTTGCACAAATACAGTTTAATACTCACTTATTTAATCTAATAAAGTTATGCTGTTTAACTAGAAGGCAAACAATAAATTTAACAAAATTGAAGCTCAGTCAAATTGTATTTTCAATACCTCAAAAAAGCAGACAAACTTTAATAACTTCATTTAAAAGCATTTCATATCAAACTTAATAGCACTTCAAAACAATTTTCGATTACATTAAATTTGAAGGGCTTTGCGTCTCAAGGCTATATTATTGACAGTGTCATAACAAGCTTGAAAAACTACTAATAGTTAATAAGTTAATACTGTTGCAAGCATGCCAATCAGAACAAAAATAACTTAACTTATCGATAACAATCAACTTTTGTTGAACTTGGTATGAAACCAGATCTTATCGATAAGTATGTATTCGCAAGTCGTAACTAGTATGCAGTTAGAACACAAATGGCAGATTTAAATTCGCATAAAAAATAATTTGGTTTTCATATTGATTGCTTTGAGAATGTGGCGTGCGTATTCAAGGACTTGGGTACGTAAATGGGTTAAATATTGCTGGTATTGAATCCCGCGACCAGCTGGCGAAATTGCGTTGGCAATTTGCGGGACTACAAATGCGACTCGCCTCGCTGTGTATCCTGTGGCACTTAAAACTATGCCTGCTTGTTTGTGTGTATATTTATTTCTGCCCTTTGCCTTTGTCCATGCCTATGCCTAACGCTATTCATCCACAGTGCTGGCAAAACTGTCAACGGCAACTGGCTCCCTTTAAGCTGCGTGTTCACCACGCCCAGCGACAGGGTGCCTTGGTGCTGACCGACATCGGTTGGGACGAGTTGATTGCGAACGCATCTCGTCAGTGCCTGATCACCTGGGAGGTATCCGGCGGCGGCCTCATGGGCAACTTGCTCACAGACACTGCTCGCGCCGAGCTCTCACTCTGGCCGGATACGGCTTACAATATACAAGTGACGTGCAAGCACAAGGTAAGCCAGTCGCAGCCTCAGCGAACAGTTAAAGTATACTATTGTCATGGGCTTCTGTTTTCAGCTAACGGGTCTGATGCGTCGCTCGCTGAAGCTGAATGTGGACACGCATCAGCTGCTGTCGCCGGCAGTGGCAACGACAGCCGCAGCGGGAGCGCCCGCGGAGGCAACCAATCGCTGGAGAAATTTAAGCTTGTTCCCTGTGAATGTGCCAGCGACAGCAACAACACAAATGACTACGACAACAACAAGCTTTCAGCGTGCACGGCCCACGGACGGCGTGTATATCATCAGTGCGCTGCCTACGGCCAGCCAGCTGAGCTGCGTTGTGTATCCGGCATTTGGTGCGTTCGCCTTCTTCCTGGCACTGCTGGTCATGTTCCTCTTTTTGCGTCCGCAGCGCAAGCGGGCGGCCGATGGCGACGCGGACACCGCTTCCTTGCTCAGCGGACGTCGTTCGCGGCTCTCAATGGACAACTCCACGCTGCATGTGTAGACAGTCAGCAGTCAATCGAACTAAAACACAAAGGAGCAAAGAGATAACTAGTAGTCGTATATTTCTGACTATGTGATATTCAGCACCCAAATTGTACATAACATAGATACACACACACACACACATACACCCTCACACGCATATATATAACCCACAAAAACTACATCATATACCAACTTAACATGCATATACCTACCATATACATACACATAATATCTTATGTAGTTATCAGAACAAATATCTAACATCAAGTCCAAAAAAGGAGAAGAAAAGAATTCAACAAAAGAGAAAAAAAGTTCGCTCAATCGTATGTTTAAGTTTTACCTTTTTAGTGTTTAGGCCAAACAGCAACCACAGTCATAATTATATATACATATATATATATATATATATATATATATATACATATATATAAACATGTGAATATATATATACAAAAAGTATATACGGATATAATACCTATATACATTAACGCGTACACTATATACATACATACATACATACTTGCATACATATATCATAGTTATATATATATATATATATATACATATTGCATGTATTATATATACAAGTATTGAGACATAATCTAGGGGCCTCGGCCAACTAACTACATACACCAAACTAAATGCAACAAATTGCTACAAATTTTTATGCAACATAAAATTTTTTTCTTGTCGCGTCGCTTTTTCTAAAACTAAAACAAAAACAAAACCAATTTAAAGATCGCATGTCGTTTTCAATTTGTCGTCTATATATATATATATATATACATATATATATATGAAGAAAAAAAACAAAAACATTGAAAAAAATCATTAAAAAAAAATCAAAATAAAATATTTTTCAAAATTTTTAAATGTTTATACCTAGCTAAAATGCATTACGAATTATAAACAAACAGAAACAAAACGCAAACGTAAACTACATAAATATAATGAAATCGAATGAAATAATGTACTTGAGTATGTCAACAACATAAACTACAAACTAAAGAATCAAAAAAACAAAATCGTTAAAAAATGCTTCGCTACGCAAAATGCCTGTAAATATTTAAGCGTCATTTGAGATAAGAATAGTGTGTTTTTTTTATGATCTTTATCTTTATCAAGCTCTTTTCCAGGTCAAATCATCCTATATAGCTTAAGCACCAGTAACAGCAAAAGAGGCTACACAATTAACTGGATTTAATATAAAGCATAATGTTCAATCTGTTTGTCTGTCTGTATATTTATATATATACAAACACACTCACACATACTATGATAATCAACGAGAAGTTTTTAGCAAATAATTATCGTAAGAATAGCAGCGGATGGCTTTGGAAATTGGACCAACTTTGAGTTTTTTATTTTTATTTGTTTGCGTTCACATTAAACAAAATGATTGTGTTTCTTGACTGATAAGGCTATATATACCATATGCATATTTAGTATTTAATTGTGTAAACATAATTCCCACATAGGCGGCCAAATTTAAAGCTCGATACGCTCAACTAAACAATGCTATAAATAGGTTCTGCAAAGGAGAACAACAAACTAGATAACTGGAACATTCAACATAAGCCATACTAACACACAACTACAAACATACATATAGTTATATATGGGTAGTTAGAAAACCATTTTTGTTGAGTCTGAATCATAGATAATCTGTAACTTGTCAATATAAATATAACTAATTATAAATCAACTGAATAACCGGAAAAGAGCATACAAGATTCGGTGCACACCGAAATTACTAATATATATACATAACAATTTAGTACAAGAATATTTCTTGTTTTACATTGTTTCTGTCAAAATCATAATCGGCGATGTCTATATATATACATATATATTTAAATTAATCTAGTTAACGGTTTAAGTATTTTTTTTCTGCGAAACTTAAAATAATGTGTTTATGAAAACTATTGTTTATTATTATGTTTATTATTAATATTTTTATTTTATTATGTAAATATAATTTAATTTGTTATTGCAGTGTATTTTGGGTTTTATTCGCTGGGGTTGGCATGGGAATATTTTTCATAGCGCATGTTGCCCAACTAACTCATCGATTTTTTTTGTGTTATTTTTTTTTTTGGTGTTTTTTTCTGCGGTTTGCCATGGATGTTGATAAAAACAAAATGGATAACCACTTACCATATAAATTGGAGCCGGAAAATATGCCAGCGATAAAAAACAAAATAGAAGCAGCTTTTGTTGAGGGTGTGCGTTTCGTCCACCCCGCCGTCGATGGCAAGGCGTTGTCCTTTATCCAATCGGAATGCTTTCGCGCCGGGCTCACCTAGTTATGGAGCTGGGATTCGACACCGACGTCGCCGTTCGTCCCGCTTATTGTATTGCAACATTTACATTTACATTTCCATTTACATTTCCATATACATTTATACATTTATGTATTTTTCGCATTGTCTGCCATAAATATCTTCACTGTGCTCCCTAGCATAAGTCTGCCCTAGTTTAGCCAGGCCAAACTTGTTTACTTAGTTTTAGTCTTTTTGTCTTCCACTTCTGTTGAAGAAGCAACCGGCTCGTCCATAATAAATTAGAAGTTGTCAAGACTTCAATTAGCTTATAATAGTTTTATAGCATTCTAGATGGAATTGATGTTTTAAGAGGTATTTCTTGTTGTTGTTGTTGTCGCTCTGACAATTTGTCTGCTGTTGTTGAAATGGACTTTTTTTATTTACCCAAGCAGTTCCAAATGCTGTTCACATCAACGCTGTGTTTATTTAGCATTCGCTTCAGAGATGTGCTTTCTAGAAATCTGAGTTTCTGTATAAACATTTTGAAATTCACTAAGCTCATGTAGAAGCTTTTTCAGCTTGACGCAATTACATGATTTGTTTTACACACAATGTAGCAATTTCCCCTTTCCCTTTTTCGTCTTTCGTCTTACGTTTTTCCAAATTTTTCATCTTGAGATGCCGCTACCTAAGCCCAACATCGTTACAGATTTTCATACTTGAGGATTTGTTTTGAATTTCAAAACAAGAAATAAAAAATAAAAATAAGAACTGAAGCTTTTGGTGCCCCAAACGGGGCAGCCACACTAAACAAGAAACATCTCAAGTTGCATTATCTCAAGTTCCATTTGGAGTTAGCTAAAGGGGTTGGCATCGCCCACAAACAAACAAAAAATAAAAAAATAAAGCGAGCTCGACCTAGCTCTCGTCTCCTCTAGCGCTCGCCCCTCCCTTGCCCCTTTCCGATGCTGCTGCTGATGTTTCTGAAGCACTTGGCTGGCATTTGTTGGTTGGCTGGCCACTTGGCTTTCAGCTTGGTCTCCATTCTATTCGTTCTCAAGCACTTTTTATAAACCAAATTAAATTTATATGGCCCTCGGCACCGGCACCGGCATCGGCAGTTGCACCCACACCCGCAAACCCCACTCGTTACCCCGTACCCGGTGCCCGATGCCCGATGCCCGTCAACCGGCATCCCCTCCACCTTATACAAATTCCCATTCCCATGCTCTCAGCGCTGTCAACTGCCAATTAGCTGAGCATTTTTCAACATTTTAAATTGTCTTGCAGAGTGCGTGGCCCCAGCTCTGGGGCAACACTTGAGTGAGTCGTTTTATGCGACAGCCTCAATGCCTTCAGATTTTACTCTTATTTTGCTGGCATTGTTGTTGCCTCTGCCGCCGCCCGTTGTTTGCTCTTGTTGTTGTTGCCACTGTCAGCTGTGCAGCGCGTGCTTCATTTATCAAAAAGCAATTACAATGTTATGGGCAATTCGATGCCTGATGTATGCTGCCTGCTGCCTGCTGCCTGATGCTTTGCCATGCCCGATGGGCTATATACGCTGGCTACCGCTTCGCACGGTCTATCATCCAAGCATCTCGACCCAGACGCCCACCTGCTAGAAACAATCCCAAGAAGAAGAGACGCCCAACACCCAGACACACAACTTGACGTCAATATACCCTAGCATAGGATCTTATTCATTTATCATAGAACCAAACGACATCTAACTTATCTAATATTTTCACAACAGATGAGTTGATTAAGCCATGACATTTTTGTTGCAGGCAGTATTTAGGACGGAATCAGCAGGATTGCAGAAATTTCTTATACTTTATATTAACAAACGGTCAAAGAATTAGTTTTTGTATAAAAAGATGCTTTACCTAGAGATATCCATATAAACTTTAAATGGAAATAA
Organism: Drosophila lacertosa; assembly: GCA_004143845.1. Classification (NCBI taxonomy): domain Eukaryota; kingdom Metazoa; phylum Arthropoda; class Insecta; order Diptera; family Drosophilidae; genus Drosophila; species Drosophila lacertosa. Next base: position 16,258 of record SCDZ01000522.1, on the reverse strand, counting down.
CACCACAATAGTTCGAAAATTGAGTTTTTGTACACATTTTCTATTACACTGCAAGGGTATTTAAACTTCGGCAAACCGATGACATTCGCTCAATTTTGATTTTGTTTAGATTGTTGTTGTTTTCTTTTTGTTTTGCCTTGGTTTTTGTTCAGTTTCAACTCATTTGTGCAAAACAAATGATATTGAAATAGTATATACGTATATACATATGAATATGTTTGTTGTTTATGTATATGAAGAAGCAAAGTAAAGATGAAAATTTCAAATGAAAAACCAAAAAGCATATAGCGCGTACCTACAAACATATTGTATTACAATAGCAACACAAAATATTAACTTTAAGTAGACAAAACGACAAAGAAAAAATTAAAAAAAAAAAAAACAAGAACAAGCTGCAGAAAAGCAACATAAGAAAAATAAAATTAGACTACAAAACTCAAAACAAGCGAAATACTAGAAACACTAGAAGCCAGAGCCGAAATGGCGATTGGGGGAGGAGGAGAATGAAGTGAAAGAGGCGTCAGCGGATGAGCAAGAACAAGCATGAGAAGACAAAAAGTGAGCATGTGTTTGTGCCATAAAAGGTTTCTCATTACAATTTTTGGCCAAGGGTCGCATCGTTGCACAAAATTACTTTTTTTCTTGCCGTTGCTGTTGCTGTTTTTGGTGCTTCAACTGCTGCTGCTGCTGCTGCTGCTGCGTCGCGCTCTCAACGCCAGCGGCGCTGTCAGAGTTAGTGACGGGAGGTCAGAGGGGGCGGCTGGAGTAGGTGTTTGACTAGAGAGGAGGGGGGAAGGGGCGGTCGGGGACAAGCAACCGCCCAAAGGGCGATTGATATACAACACACAGCCGCGCTGCCATAGAAGTACACACGCACACACACACACACACTTGGCATATAGAACACATAGAGATGCTTATGCTGTTTATAGCCAGCAGTTGCTGTGCCACAAACAAACACAAACACACACACCCCCCCACACACCCCACATACAGTCAGAACACGTAGCTGTAGCTGGGGCGGTTGCACGTGACAAGGCCGAACATGTTCGAAGGTTGCGACCCAGCACCGTGTTCGATGCAAAGGATAAAACGTATCTCATAGACCAATGGCAGTCGAGCCAAGCGCCAGTGCGTCGGCGCCTCGCTCACACACACGCACACGAACACTCACACTCACAATGGGCAGGAAACGGGCAACGAGCAGAACACAATGAAGCCTTGCCTTTTGCCTTGCTCTTGATGCTGTTGTTGCCAGTGCCAGTGTCTCAACTTTTGCTGCTGCTGCTGTTGCTGCTGCTGGCGTGGCACAATTCGCGAACGCTGCGCTCACATTTAACCTTACCAAAGGTTACGCGGAGAACGTGCGAGAGACGACAACGCGCGACGAGGCGGAGCACACCGACGTTAGCCGACGACAGCTGGCAGGCCGAAGAGCTGCTGAAGTTTTGCCCCGTCACAGCTGTCTGTGCAGATATGGAGATGATGATGATGACGATGCTGCTGATGTTGGTGCTGCTCCTGAGCTGATACTTCGCTAGCTTGCCGTTGCCGCCGTTGCAATTGACAGCTGTGACGGGCGGTAACATGTTGATACGGGCCGCATTGTACCTCGGAGATTTTCATCTAATTCGCTTTGCGTTACACTTGATTTTCGGCTTGTCTTATTAAAAGACAATCTGATTGGGCTTTGGCTTTATTAAGGGCATGTGTCACTGTTAATCTTCTTAAGTATTTGCCAGCGATTTCCACTGACAGCACTTGAGCCCTAATGAGTGATTTTTTAATAGCACTCGTATATCACGGCACCCAATCACAGTGACTGATGTGAATTGTGCGCGGTAAGCATTGCCAAGTACATATCTACGGTCAGAACTCGAGACGTTGTCAATGGAAACTTTATCTTTTCTTCAGTCAGTTACCTTGTAGGGGTTCATGAAAAACCATTATAAATCTGATTAAACTAACAACTTGATGATCTCTTTATTTTTTTTTAAAGAGTAAGCGTATTTAGCTGTTATACAAACACACACTTTTCTACAGTTATCTGTTCGAACTACTAAGAAAATTGAGTCTTTTGATTTTCTCAAAATTATATCTTAAAAATGTAATATCTTCATTTCTTCCTTAATGGTAGATTTATTAAATAAAAATAGTTTGTTTATGACTAAAGTTTACTTTTTAATCCTATTGTTTCTTCCAGGGGAACTATTATCTGTTAAACATAAAATTATATAGGTTAAACTGAAACTTAGTTTGATCAAAGTAAAATTAGAACAAATAATTGCGTTTATTCTGATTATGATTTGCCATTTTGACTATATATGTATGTATGTACCGACTATTGTACATATGCCTATGTATGGGATATGTTTGTTAATCTCGTACATTAATGTTTTCTTCAAGATTTGGAGAAAATAAGTTTAAGTAAAATAAAAGAAAACATAACAATGATGTGTTATCTTCTAAAGTGAAATATGATAATAATAATAAACAATTTTTATATTTACACTCAATCATCGACAATTATTGTAATATAGAATATGGTTACCTTTTTGGTAAGTAAGTAATATTTGTAAAAATGACAGAATTCGATTATCTTAACGTTTGGTAAGGAAAAATTCTTATTAGAACTTTTTCACAAGCTATCTGGCATGTCATGAAAAATATAGCATACTTTGAAGCTGCTTTTGATTCGCAACACCGGGTATTAAAGTGTTGTCACGAAATGCGTATCAAATGCAAGGCGACGTTTCCAAATCTATTAAATGTGAAAGCCAACCATTTTACTGCCAAACCCAGCCTTTTATGGATCAAATTAATCGCATTTCTTGGGGTATGTATCTAACTCTTTATATATACATATATATATACTGAACATATATAAGATATTAACGGCTTTCATTTTTTAAAGTGCTACATAGTAAGCGAGAAACACTTACCGGAAAAGCAATTCACGCATTCAAAATTCATGTTCTCAGTTTGACGCTTTATTGTCACCGGCTATAAAGTTAAAAGCAAATGCCAAACTGTCTTTTCTTTTGATAAAACAAAATGTTGGTGTTTATTTCAGCTCAAAAGTTCGATGAATACAAAAAAAAATATTTATATATATATATGTATACATATATACACATGTATATACATACATATATATATACATATGATATTTTACAATATGTTAATGCTGTTTTGCATAATATTAATATTAGTATTTGCTGCTGTTTTGTTTTACTCAATCTGCTGCATGACATATTTATATTTGTTTTTATAATCATACACACATAATAATAGTACATAAATCTTGATCTTTTTGTTTGAAATATCCCCCCAAAATATTAAACATAATGCGAATTAATACGCATTTAAATTTCGCCAGTTATCAATTATATAGTTTTAGTGGTTTTTCTTGTTTTTTTTTTTTGTAATATATTTTGTTAAATTTATTATTATATAATATATAGTTATATATTATAATTATCTAGTTTTCCACAGTGCTGTCTGCTGTTACAGTTTGTTTGCTGATGCAGTTGTCTGTTGAATCGTCTTTAAGTACGTGCGCACAGGAAATAACAATTTATCGGTTGATAGGTTGTTGAAATGTAGGCCACACGGTGTGCTGAGCTTATGTGCCGGCTTTCAACACAACGCTTGTGAGTTCTGCGTGTGTGTATGTGTATTGTGTAAAGGCTGTCACCGGGCATTGTGTGACGTCACAGCGTACAGGTCAATCCTTCGAATTGTAGCTGCTTGCTGTCAGTTACACGCGCCGGTGGTGGTGCCTGAAGCCTTAATTGGTTTCAATAAAAAAAAGTTAAATACATATTACATACATACGTAAGTATAACAAATTAAGTTTTCTTTTCATATAATAATAACTATGCGCTCTGTCCGCAATCCGAATCGATTGCAAACGAAAACAATGCGTGTAACGATCGATTGATATAATCGATAAACGGCTGCTTTCAATCGAAAAATGCTAAGCTTGAATAAATGCGCTGCGCTTTTTCGCTATACACAATTTGTCACATTTCAGTTGCGTTTTGTTTTGATTTGATAACGTACAATAAAATACATTTGCTGTTATTGTTCATTGTTGCAATTTACAATTTCGTTAAGTGGCTTTAAAATGTAGCATGACGCTTTCAAATGACTTTATTGTCTTACATTAAAACTGAATGCTGTCTTTTACACAAAACTAATACACACACAAAAAGGCAAATCGTAATTATATTAATAATCATAATAAAAGTAAGTAAAAGCGATTAAAAACTGCATACACGCAACGGGGACACTGAAGGTGCAATGAAAAAAGTTTTTAAGGGTATAGGTATATGTATAAATATATATAGGTATATATATAAATTATAAATTATAGTTTGGGTTTTAGTTTTTTTTAGCAAATGGATACGCTTACAAACGTCAGCCATACGCTACGACAATCTGCCAATGATGTTATTCTTGATATCTTCTGCACACGGACTATTCTGCTTTGCTTGTGTCACTTTATAGGATGTTTATGTGTGTGTGTGTGTGTGTTTGTTGTTTTAACTTATTTTACAAAATATGCGTGAGGCAACCTCTGTATTTAACTGTTCTTTGTATGTGTTGGAGTGTGTTTGTGTGTGATTGTTGTCTTTAGACTTTAAGCTTAGACGCTCGCTACAAGCTTGCTTTAATACACTTTTATTCAGTTGACGGCTGCTGATCCGGAAAACCGCTGACCTCCGTCTGCTCCACCAATTGCTGGCCATCGAGTGTGTATTGAATGCGCAGACGCATACGCAGTACAGCCTGAAAATTAGAAATTGAATTAGTCACAAAATATAAAAAAAAGGCGAGCAAGAGAGAAATAGGGACAGAAGACAGAACTACAAAAGAGTATACTTATTGAGTTCTTGAAAATCGCAAAGGGTGGTACTTATTAAAAACTAAAAATTTAATCTATATATTATTTTGGAGTAAATGATACAGTCTGAAGTATGCAGATTTTTCACTACAAAAATCAAAGTTTTGAAAATAGAGAGAAGTAGTAACATAATTTTTATTGCATTCCACCAATTCCACTTTTGGGGCACATTGAACTACTTACATTGGACGTAGCCACAACGCGCATTTCTTGCGTAATGACGCCATCTGGAGGCAGCATAGAACCCGACGGCGTCAGCATTTGCAGTTTAAAACTCTTTTGCACAGCCGCCTGTTAAGCATGAACACAATAGAATAAATTAAATTATTGTATTTGAATATTTAATTAAGACACACACCTGCAGCACATACTGCTCCAATGTATTGTCTGAGTTATTTGTGGTCGTCATATAGATCTTCATGCAGTCACTTCCTGGCACGGCCAACAGCTGCACCAGTAGTCCGTTCTTGTCCAGAGCCGTCAGCTTGGGACCCTGCAGAGGCTGATATTAGAGAAATTTTGTTTTATACATTAATTGATTGAATAATTTGTATACTTTATATGGTTTTAGCGACTTACCACTGACACATTGTTAGATGCTGTTGTGGGATTCAATTCACCAAGCAGGCTGCTGCCGAGGGCATCGCCGCCAATGGGCGCTGCATTGACTGGCGCACCGCCGATTACGTTTAGGCCGCCCAGCATACTGGCTAGATCGTTGCCGTTAGTGGGTATGCTGTTGGGCATGACGTCAAGGCCGCTAAAGCCACTCAAATCAAGGCCACCAAGCATGTTATTCATATTGGCAGCGCTGCTATGATCAGCGCTCTGATTAACCCCCATGACGGCCCCAGTGATGGGCGCCGATATGTCCAAATCAAGCAAATCAAGCAAATCCTGATTGTTGGACACCGATGCATTGGACGTCGTATCGTTGTTCGCATTGCGTGTGTTCTTTTTATGGACCGCATTCGACAAATCTGTTGCCATGGCCAAATCACTGGCGCCCGCCGACAGATCTGTGCTGCCCAATAAGTCCAATAGGATATTCTACAAAATAAATATTAGTTAAATAATGAGTTCAATATGCTGCAATTCAAATTATCGAATTGTTCCTTGACTAACCGTATTATCACCCATTGTGTTCATATTGCTTTCGATTAGAGGAAGCGTGCTACTGCCAACCTCGATGCCGTTCTCGATAACGTCGGGACTATTGTCATCGAAAGAGCCGCCGCTTTCGCCATTCTGTGAGCTGATGCGACTGATCTGCATAGCGGGCATCTTTTCCAGCAGCGGCGGACGCAGATGTTTGTAGCTGCCAAAGAGTTGTGTAAACTCAACGCCACGTTGCTGCAGATCCACATTCAGATGGCTACCAAACGAGGTAATCAACGCCTGAATTTCCCTAAAGTGCAACCCAAACAGAGTATTAGATAAGGGCTTGATATAAGGGAGATGTGGATTACTTACTCGACACATTGTTGCAGGCGCGTACTCAACTTGGCCAGGGAGACTAGCGCATATTGCTTGCTTGTAGTCGACACTTGAGCAGAGGTTAAAAACTTATGATACACAGCGATCAGATCGCTCTCCGACGGACGTTCAAACTCTGTCAAACGATAGAATATAATGTAGTAACAAAAGGATTATCGTATTTCGTTCACTTCACTCACCATCTTCGTTGGCGCCGTACATGAATAGATCTCCGTACTCGCCTATGGCCCAGACGGCGACCTGCAGCAACGGCTGCTTGTCTTCACAATGATTGGCCACCTGTAGTGACTCCCAGAACCGATTTGTGATATATGTCTGCTCTGGCACGGGACTGCTGGACACCAGTTGTATGGTGGAAGAGACAACATCGTCCCGCACATAATTACCAGCCGCTATCAGAACACTCAATTGCGTATCCAGATGCCAGCGCGAATTTGGTGAATAGCGTTCGGCGGCCAGAATCATGCCCGAGCTGCATTGCGCCTTGAACTCGGCGTCGGCCTTTTCGAGGAACAGCAACAGCTCCTTAGTCATTGTACGTATATTTTGTGCATTGATTAGTGCAAATGATAACTCCATCGCTCGTCGCCGTATTGACACATCCGGATCCTTGAGACACTCCAATATGGTTGTGCGATGCCGCTGTACCGCCGACGTATCTGCGTGCACCGTTCGCAGCAGCGTATTTAGCGCCACGTAACGTATATTCTTGTCCGAATTGAGTAGGAATCGACCCAGGATATTAACGGCCAAGACACGCAGTCCGCCCTCCGAGCTGCAAATTGGGGATAACACAATTAAGAGTTTAAGTAATATTTTAAAGAGATATTTGGAATACTCGCTTATATTTCGAATGTATAACACTAACCGTATATCCATAATGGAAAGCACCGTCTCGTATAGAATGGTATTGCCGACATTCTTGCTGGTCTCCGTATTGGTGGCCACTTGCGCCAATATATCATTCATGGCCTCTGAGGCGTCCGGATCGTTATGGCCGAGAATACGCAATAGGCGCAGGATTTTCACCTGCAGGAACGGATCACTGACGCCGCTGACATCGTGTTCGGGCGAATAGCCGCCCAAAATAAGGCTTTTTAAAATGCGTACCAGATTTGGCACGATCTAGGGCAAGAAAGGGAGAGAGATACAGAAAAAGAGCGAGAAAGTGAGCTACGTGTGGCTGTGTAAATTCAAGTGCATGAACGAGAAGGAGAGAAAGAGTAGCAATCTAATGGGTGGGTGCGTGTGTGCTAAAGCGAGTCAGCGCGAGCTGTTGCATTGTCTGATGCGTGCGTGAGAGATAGAAAGAGAATAGGTGGAGAGTGCAGCAAATTGTAAACTAGTTAGAAAAACTTGAACTAAAGCAATACTGTAAATATTTGTTGCCTTTAGATTGGCACAACTAGAAGAGAGAGCTCTACAATATTTAAAAAATTGCATTTTCGTGTTTAATATTTGAAAGAAAAAATCTTAGACAAAAATAACTTAATAGTGTGTGTTTGTGTGTATGTATGTTTAGGTAGGGACAGTCACAAAAAACAGGAGCAACAAGTACATCAACAAGAATATAATGTTAAGGGCACAAAACACAATCATACCTCTCGATTTCCGCTATCCTGGCAAGCAAATTACAACAAATTTCATTTTGTGTTTGCGCGGTTTTCGATCAAAAACAAACAAGCGTTAATTTGTAATTACAAAATGTCGTTAGGTGTCAAGAATTAGTACGTGGCAAAGCGAGAAGCGATAACGATAACAAAACAAAAGAGTTACAAATTCTTTAGCAGAAGGCACAAATCAAAAGGGAGCAAGATAAAAAAAGAATTAAAAAAAATCCGCAATATAATAATAAGCAGTAAACTAAAATGGGACTGGATCGAAACGTAAACGATGCCTGGAAGCCGTTAAAGCTTTTTTGAAATGTTCCAGTTAGAGTACCGTTAGCTGATATAAGATCCTGTCTGCCTACCCGCCTGCCTGTCAACAACGTTTGGCCGGCAAGAAACTTACCTTTTTGAAATGCATCAACGTATCCGAACTGTTCTCGCACATTTCCGTAATGAGCGTTACGCCGGTAATAAGGATGCCTAAAATCAATACAAAAACCAACTCAAATTATTTGCTGACAGGCTTTGTAGAACAATTGAATTTGAATATTACCGTGATTCTTCTCACTGAGCAGCGAACGTGTCGCTGGCAGAAAGATCTCCATTAACTCGGGCACGCGGCGAATGACTCGGAAAGCGCATAGAGTCGCCTTTTTGCGTATATACGTGTTAGGCGACTTCATGAGGCGCTCCACCTCGCTGGCCAAATCACGTGCCATCTCCGGCGAAGCGATGGCTCCCAGCGTGCACAGCGCCAATCCAACCACAAACTGTGTTGAGCTGTTCAAATCGCTGTAAATTAAAAAAGGCATTAGTAATAATTAAATAATAATTATAAGCCTGTGCTTTAAAGTCTAATTATCAGTTCCTACTCTTCTATCATTATCCAGCCCAAAATCAACGGCCAATATTTTTCATAGGCCTCAATTAAAAGTTTACAATTGGCCATTGCATGTTGATTTACATTGTTTGCCAATTAGTGCTACTAAATGTAAGTTTATTTAATTGTCACGTACTTTCTTTACGCCCCTTAGGTGTTTGACCTCAGCTGAGAAGGTGACAGAGATTCGTGTAAGTAATTTATTCATCTGTGGAAAAGCTACTAGTTTCCGATAAATAATTATCTTTAGTACATAAATCACAAATACGGTTATAAGCTGAGCATTATGGAAGTCAATATAGCATTATGGAAGTAATTATAAAATAGCTAATAAAAAACTATTTGATAGATGGAGGATAGTTGATTCCTTGCATTGAGTGTGCACTTAACATAATTTTGCTGCCCACAATGAGATTTGAAATACTCACTTTTTCAAACAATTCGTAATCAGCAAGTGGACGTCCTGGCGCTCGTCTAGCAACAACATGGCACCCAAGTAGCCAATTCGTTTATCTGTGAAACGCGTGCTGGCCGTCAGTTTGAGGCACTCGAGCTGGCCAAAGTGTGCCGGATAGCCGAGCATGTGTATGTACAGCAGCTTGGCAATGTTGCGACAACTGCAGTGACAAACACAAAAGATCGAAAAAGAAAACAGAAAACGGGTTAAATTCGTCGAAAGTAGAATAATGTAATTAGCTGCCCACTCACCGCCACACGGAGTCCTCCTCGCGGAATGTGCTGCGTATGTAGGCGCACTCTTTGTTAACCACGGCCCGTTCCTCGGCTGCGGTGCGGGCAGCGCGTATCTGTCGGATAAGATCACGCAGTCGTGTGGGCGTCGGCATTCTGACTGCGCGTGGGCGACACAGAAAACAAGATAGTGACGAAAATCAATTGCTTGGATGCTGCCGTTGCTTACCTCTTTCGACGGCCTCTGTGAATGCCTGACGTATGGTGGCCATATTGAAGGCTGGATTGAATCTGTTAAGTATACGAATTGAATAATAAGAGGCTGATGGGACCAAGTGCATAATGTGTGTATATCAGTGCATATATGCACATATACTATTGTGTTATTGTATTAAGGCTGCATACCCATGCTCGGAATTCATTGTGAGGCGATGCGGCTGCTACTTCTGCTTCGGCGTCTCTGAAGCACTTTGGTTGTGGCACGCAGACTAGCTGCTGTTACTGCTCGTGCTGCAGTTGTTGGTGGCTCTTTATATAGGTTTATACAGGTTCTTATACTTTTTCTTCTACTACTACTTGCCGGCCTCTGCTTTTATGTTTGCATTCAATTGTTTTTTGTCGTTTTTATAGCTGCGTTGGCGAGTTGACAACAATAACAATTTTTGATCGCTCAAATTTGCTAACTTTGCAACACTCGTTGCACAGTCAACAAAAAACAATAATAGCAACAATGCTTACAGCCGGCCGCTATTTAATTGCAGTTTCTTGCTTTACTTGTCGCAGTCTCTTACTCTTTTACACTTGCATTCTCCCACACACTGTTCTCCGCAAACTCTCTTTGCAACACTGTAGGCACTGAACACCGAACTTTAAGCTCGAGCAGTCTCTCTCTCTTTCTCTCTCACTGGCTTAGGATCTAGCTAGTGTTTATTATTATTAACACAAATCGCAGTGCACAAACAATATCATCGCTGTTATGAAACATTATGTACATATACATAGCTTCATTTACTACACTGAGGCTTAACCAAATATTCATATATAGACGTACATACAAAGGTACACATGATCTGCCGCCGCTCAGTACAAACAAAAAGCTGTACGCTTGCTTACACACCTACATACATACACATATGTATGAACATTGAAGTACCTTTTAACTGGCATCGGTCACATATATATATGTACGTATTTATGTAGCTGCCAGTGCTGGCCAACGAAGCGCAGCGCAGCAAAAATTGAAAGAAAAAACTGGGCTAGGTGTGTGGGGTGTTAATTAAGACGACAAAAAAGTGGAGGTTCACGCAAATGCAAGTCGTTTGCGGCTGCTGCCGATGAAAATGAAATGATTAATTCAGTTGTGTGAATAACGCTAAAACCGCACTTGAGCCGAGCCGAATGGACGATTAGCGCGCATTGAGCTGACAGCAAAACACACACGCACACACGCACAGGCACGGCAAAAGCAAATGCCAAGAGGCGTATTAAAATTCAATTGAAATATAACCCAAATTAGATTTACATTCTTTTTTTTTAACGTTTTCACATGCGGTTGATAAACAAATGCAATCAAAGTTGCCACATTAATCGCTAGCAACTGATTCAGCTCTTGTATAAAGGCCTAAACGGAACACAGTCACCAGTTATGGCCAAAACCAAAACAGCTGCCGTCATTGCTAGCGCATATCGATATTCGATATCGATACCGTGTATCGACGACTGCATTGCATGCGTTGCAAAAAAAAATTATAAATCACAGAAAATTCATGTATATGTATGCTTGTGTGCTTGATTGTACACTCACTGTAACCTAACACGTATTATCGTTCAATATTGCAATAGTTGATGCTCTTGTTGATTAATGTGATTTCATTGGAAAGCCCACGTACATATACACAGAAAGCACACACACACACACACTTGAACTAACAACCACAGCGTTTAGCGTATGCTTCTTTTTGGCCTCAAGAAAATCTAAACATAAAATTGTTTTATGTTTTCCACAAACACCGCTCGTCGTTTTTTTTTTGTGCTTGTTTACTTTGGATTGCACTTGGCGTGAACGTTTGATATTTAGCCTGCACCTGTCGCCTTTAACTTTCAATGCAAATTTTAACAACGCGACAAAAATGCTCGTAGAATGTTGATGATGAGCGCAACAGTAGTAGTAATAGTAGTTGTAGCGGCAGTAAGAGCGAGAGAGCGTTAGCGAGCCGTTGACACTTCATTTGACATTAGCAGAACTGTAATCGTAATGACAATCGTACAGCTGTACTATCGATACCCTTGATTGCCGATTTAACAAATCCGATATATTCGGTCATAACGTCATATTTCAAAAAAACTTATTGTTTGCTGTTGGCAATTTGCAACTTACCTGCGATTATTTTCCGGTGGCAATACACTCCAATCCTGCTCATAGTATGGATACATGATTGCAGCGTGAATTTCGTGCTTGTCGCGTTAGCATACAACAATGGACACCAACTAAATACACAAACTCTTTCCTATACACACCCGAACGCCGCACAGGTTCTCTGACACTGGAATAATGATAAGCGGCTAACGGTGCTCCACATAGACACTGTGCGTACGTGTTATCTAACGTACATTTATAAGTAACTACGGTTCCAATCCCTCCCCAACACACACACAAAAATACCCAGCTAGTGCTCGGCTCGCTCTTTATTTTGATCCAGCTTTGGCAACCATATTCCGCTAGTTAGCAGATGGTATATGTAACCGGATTTATAAATATAAAATACAACAATGGTAAGCCGCCCGCGCGATCGAAACTCTGGCAAATGACTGAAACCATCAAGTCAAATCCCTCAGGGCTCATCGACGCCTGCTGCACACAACCATGGCTAGCGTGTGCATTTAGCGGCACATAGATATAGTTATCATGTATGGACGCTTACATTGGTAGCATGACACCCATAGCATGGCATACCAGACCGGAGAGTTGAATACACAGAAACTACAACTAACTTATCTCTGAGCAATGCGCCCACTGATAACAAAAACCGTGAGAACGCCGATGTACATACCCATAATAAAAAAGCCATTTCGTTATGGATAAGGTAAAGTCGTCACCGACCGCGCCGCGATAAGATTTAATGCCCGTCAATGACAGGTGAAAGCCATTGCCTGCAATTTTAGTGTGTTAATATACATACATTGTATATCCAGGTAAAAAATTCTGTGCTTTTTATCCTTTGATAAAAATGTTTGTTATGTATTCAATACATGCTTAACGCTATGGTATACCTAAAGCCGTAAAGCTATTTAACAACGTTGTCACCTGTTCAGTGTTCTGTTCTGGAATTATTCGTTGGTTCTTTTTTCTTTTGCCTGGCGCAAATCAATCGTTTTCACGCGGTGGACGTACTAACGCATGCCGTTTAATGGCCTCCACTAGCCATTTGATGCCCTCATCGACACCTTCGCCGGTTAGCGCCGAGACTGGTATCGTTAGGCAATCGCGGCGACCAATTAGTGCACCAGCTTGTTGAAACACCGGCTTGATTTCGCGCACGCCCATCACATCGGGCAGGTCCTGCTTGTTGGCCAGTATTAGCAGCGGCACGCCGGAGAGCAGTTCATTTTTGATCATCTTATCTGAAGAAGTCGAAACTGGTTAACATTCGGCCAAAATGGAGGGAGGGGAAAAGAAAAGAATGCGGATTTACCAAATATGATTTTGGACTCTTCCATGCGTTCGCGATCGTTAGAGTCTATCACATAAATGACGCCATGCGATTCCTGATAATATTTATCCCATAGGGACTGTAGCTCCTGTTGGCCACCGAGGTCCCAGAAATTTAGGCGTACGCCCTGCACGTCAATGGTGCCAATGTTAAGGCCCACCGTTGTTGTGATCTTAGCCGGATTCAGGCCTTTGTAGTTCTTGGTAAACTTTGTCTTGGCCGCTTCCAAATATGTCTGCGGGTATAAACACAAAATATACAAGTTACATTGCAGACGCGTTCAAGATGGTCGATACTTTTATTCTTGACTTTAATATGCCAATTCTGTCTATCTTACCGTTTTTCCCGCATTGTCCAGTCCCAAAATAACAACACAGTAATCGTCTTTCTGTGTGAGATATCTGTAAAAGCCGTGCAGCAACGTGTACATTCTGAGGATTGTTTAATTACTTTAAAAAAGTTAACGTTTCATTGGGTATCAAGATACAATAAGATGAATAAAGTACTAAAACAATCTACAGTTGCTTCTGTCAGAAATGTCAACATATGTATGAGAATTCGTTTTGACTTGGTCTTTCCTTCATCTACGTCATCAGCTGACGTCAACACAAATTGAATTTTGTCTGTACACACAGTTCACGTTATCTTATATCACAGTTGCTTTGTTGGCGCTTACACAAATATTATTTATTATTAATTTAAATAACTGCAATTATTTTTAATTCTGTTGTAAAATGTATCCAAATTTTGTGTCGCTATCGGCTTACCTATCGATAGTTTTGATGCACGTAACCTTATTAACGAAATGTTAATGGCCAATATACAGCTGACGGTGGCAGCTCTTTCGCTTTGTTTACATTTTAACTTCGTAGTCTGGCAGCGCTGTTTATTGCTCGCGATGAAAAATAAAAAGAGAATAAACGGCTAACGGCCTATAGGTTCAGATACGATGAATTTTATGAATAATCAATTTTATTTAATATTGCGGCTGATAAATTACCTAACGATTACTTATTCTTATAACTTCGGGCGATGAACCATGAATACTAAATCGTCAAAATAAAGTTTGCATCACATATTTTGGCAAAGCATTGGCAGAGTGCAATGTGGTTCCGTCGTACTTGGATTGTCTGAAAAGAGTGAAACGGTTTTGGCATTCAAGTCGAAGAGGGCAATGCAAATTGTTTTCAGAACGTCGTTGCATCTGTTAGTCCAGAGGCAAAAGCAGCCACCAGAGACATCACCCAGCATGTTGCGCACATCGCGGGGACACACTGGCGGCTTGTAGGCGCTAAAGGCTTTGGCGCGGGCTCTGCTTGATTCCAGCATTAACTTGTTGGGCTGGTCCATTACCAAGCGGTTAAATCTGTAAGATAAAATAGTTAAGTGTGGGCAAAATAATATAAACGTAATCACGTACTCATTGAAATGGTAATTATGTGCGCCAATTGGAACTTCCAGTATGCTAATTTCCGATTCGTCGTTCCCCTTTATGCTTGGGCCGATTTCAACGTTATAACACATTTTGTTTGGATCGCTGCAGGTCGAAATAAAATTTGAAAATTCGATTAATTTGGTAGACGGCTGACTTACGACATGAAGGCCATGTTAATGGAACAGGCGTCGGCAGCGCCAACGCCGGCATCCGTAAGCACCCTTATAGCGTCATCCATGTTGCATGTAGCGAGCAGAGCCCGTGTCAAGAAATGACGAGCTGCAAGCAAACAAACGGCAAAGTAGAGTTTATTGTTAATTAAATAAAGATAACCAATTAAATTACGAGTTTTGCCGCTGCGTAGCTTATCCGCACAAATAGTGTTAATGGAGAAGACCAGGCCATGATGATTTTGGTTTATTGTATATCCAGGCAGTTGGCCGGCATAGCACAGCGACATGAAATGCTCCTCCTTGATGTTATACTTGCCTTGGGGCTTGTCGCTGATGATGTGTGCAACCACAAAGTAGTAATGATTGATCGTCTCCGGCACCGCGTCCTCCGTATGGCCGATCAGACGCTGAATGTGGCGGAAATCAGCGCAGGTTGCTGTTCAGTTTCGAAACCATATTAAAATGCTAATAAAGACTTACTTACGCAATGCTTTTGATTAGCGATAATCGTGGAGCAGCCTGAGCATTGTCTATTGCCATTTGAATATTTAAGTGTCTGTGGCAAAATCTCGTCCAAGTGCATTAAAAATAACTAGAAGATGACCGTTGAGTGTTTTTATTCTTTAAAATAAATTTTAGTTCGATAATTATTATCGATTAATCGAAAGGATGTGACATAATGTGATATTGAGAGCGCTCCTAATTTAAACGATTAAATTCAAATTGACATTCAAATCCGCTTATTCACAAATTGATGTGATCAATTATGCAAAATACAGAGTTTTATTCCCTTGGCTTGGTTCTAAACGGCATCATAAATAGATAAGCTGACACGGACAGAACCACTAGCGGCGGCAGTGGCAGCAGCAGGCGGCCAAGGTCAGTGCGATTTTGCGTGTACTTAATTGGCCAACTATCAAGACGCAAAATTTATGACACTTTATTGGCAGCTGTGCATTTCAGTAAACATATTTAGACTTGCTAATTAGCAGTTAAATTAACTTAGGAGGTGGTCAAAGCCAAAGCTGAAGCCAAGCAAACCCTTGCACCTAAACTGGCTCAGGGTAAGAGACTCCATTGATTATATTTATATGACAGCATATTATGTATATGGTTAGATTGACCGAACACAAAACAGTCGACACAAGAACTTATACGTCAACAACGACAGCAACAACAATGCCGATAGAACGGAACTAGTTCAATGACTGTTAGCTGTTAACACGGCTAATACATTAAGCGGCTGTTGTATTATTTGTATTACAGTTGTAATTGGCTAACAGTATAAAAACCTAAATATACCATTTGAGGCAACAGCACAGTGAGGATCCTGCTTCTAATCCCAGCAAGTTGT